>JAULJZ010172803.1:0-11828 GCA_032270985.1 Heliamphora pulchella
GGTTTGGAGCTCGCCTTCGGGGTTGAGTCTCAGGTTTTGAAACGTTTTGTTGAAAATGAAAAAAATATTTTGAAAATGTTTTGTTTGATCTCTATATTGATGGATGGATCTATGTATACATGTATAATGTATATTTGTGAAATGGTTTGATTTTTGAGAATGATTATCTAGATGTACCGGGATGACGTGTATTGGCATGAGTTGCCCTCGGTGAAAGTCCAAAAATGTGTGCAGTGTATGTACCTTTGTTATCCTTCGGGGTAGTTCCCGTAGAGAAAGTCAGTTTGGGTGCTCTTTTCCCTTAGGTTGTCGGGCCCGTAAAGTTAACTTTTACGTCGTGGTGCTCTGTAAAGAACTTGTCATTACCTAGCAGGCCTTAAGTGGTTCAGGACTAGGGTAATGGGCAGGAGTCTATAGTTTTTACTTGTGTCCTTGTGGCAGAGTCGGTACATAGGATCTTATTCTTCTTTTTTTCACGATGTACATTCCGTGAGGGAACGATGTTTTGATTACTGTTTTCCTTCAATTGTAAAATGTGTTTTGTATTGTTTAAATACTTAGTTGTGAAGAAAAAACTATTTGGAGGTTTGTAGAAAAATTAGAATTTTATGACGTAAAACCTTTTTGGCTTGTGGTTGAGTACGCTCCCACTCTATATGATTGCATATTTCCTGCTTTACAACTGTATTGTCTGTTTCTATTGGGTTACGGCTCACAGGTGGGATTTTTTTTGTAAAATTATTTTCAGGTGATGATGTGGATCGAGGAGTAGCTCGGTGATACTTGTGTTAGCGGAAGACTTTTGTAGTTTTCTTTTTTGATATGCCTGTTCCTGAAGGTAGTTTTGTACGCCATAAGGCGATATACTTATACATATTATACAGGATGTTTACTGTTTGTGAGAGATGCATATTGGGTTTTTCTTTGATTTCAACAGGTGGTTTTGAATGTATGAAAACCTATTCTTGTAAAACTAGTGTTTGATGAATTTTCATGTGACCCTGGGTTTGGGGCGTGACATTAAGACTTCGACTAAGAGGCCGAGGAAAGATGTGACCAAGATGCAAATCCAGTTTGACGAGGAAAACTCAGATATGGTCTAGCACCCCCACAACGATGCCCCCGTTGTGACTCTCAACGTATCTAGATATGACGTTAAAAGAATCTTGGTGGATCAAGGTTCTCAGCCGAGATAATGTACTATAACCTGTTCAAGAAGTTGGGCTTGGGGGAAAAGGATCTAACCCTGGCGTTGACCCCCTGGTGGGATTCAACGCCCAACCAGTTTTATCACTAGAGAGAGTAATAGTAACGGTAATGGCCGACGTGACTCAAGTATTAACAAATTTTCTAGTTGTAGATGTCCCCTCGGCATACAATGCTATCATGAGCTGATCGTGGCTTTACATGCTAAAAGTTGTCCCTACCATTGGCCATTAGATGATGAAGTTCCTTACGGCAGTTGGAATTGAACTGATCTATGAAGATTAGGTGGCGTCTAAGCAGTGCTTTGTAGCAGCCCTTAAAACTCAGCATCCATCTGAGCAGGTACAGGTCATGGAGCCTAAAGATTTGCCTATCCTAAGCGATGTTGGCACATAGGCATAGGAAAAGGCAGTTGAAGATCTCGAATCCTTTCCCTAGACCGAATAGAACCTGAAAATTTCTTTCTCTTCGGTTTAGCCATGGCCAAAGATGAAAAGGTGAACATGTGCAACTTTTCAAGGCCAACATCGAAGTCTTCATATGGACCCCCGTACGATATGCTAGGTATAGACCCAAACTTCATCCAACATGAGTTGAGCATCTCGCTAACCTTCATACCACTAAAGCAGCAAAGCCATAGATTGGCCCCATAACACACTGAGGCCACCATCAAAGAAGTGGAGAAGTTAGAGGCAAACGCAATACAAGGGGTCCAATTTCCAAAATGATTATCAAACACGATGGTGGCGAATAAGAATAATGGGAAATGGTGAGTCTATGTAGACTTCACCAGCTTGAATAAGGCGTGCCCCAAAGATAGCTTTCCCCTGCTTAAGATAGACCAATTGTTGGATTCGACCCCACAACACGAAAGGATGAGCTTCCTCAACTCGTACAGAGGCTACCACCAAATTGTTTGGAAACAAAATCCTAAGAATCGATGATAGTGCATATAGATTTTACTGAAAAAAATGAGAACTCTAGAAATCAATTAGAACCCTACATGTCTAAACAAGGGTTATACCTTCGAGATCTCTCTTATTTGATCTCGTCTCATAACTCGAATAGAAATCTGTCGGACAGATGCGCACAAGCAGAATTAGACTGTGCCTCAAGTCTTCTGTTGTATTTTCGTATGCATAATCACGAATGGAGGGTGGGCTCTGAATATCGTGACCTAATCTCTCTATATTAGCCATCGCTTGTACATAATTGGGCTGTAGATCAAGTCTTCTGTTGTATTCTTGTATGCCTAATCACGAATAGAGGGTAAGCTCTGAACATCGTGAGCTAAGCTCTCTATGTTAGCCGCCGCTTGCACTGATATAACAAGTGAAATTAGGAACTCTAGCTGCCAAAGAGGTTTAGCTACTTATAAATAGGCTAGAACAGGAACCTAAATAATAAATAAGATTCAGACTCCTTATACAATTAGGAAAAACTTAATTCAATCTGAATTAAATTTCTAATTTCATAAATTATAATTCATATTACTAAAGAATTATAATTGCACTCCTGGTTTTATCTCAAAAAATAATTTCAAGCTCCTTGTTATTAAATACTTATTAGTTTTCCACATTAATATTACAGATAACCGTCGATTAAATTAAATTACTAATAATTTTATTTAATCAATAACTTATAATTTTCTTATAACTTTTCACTTAACTTATTTAATATGTCGAATATAAAATTCACCTACAGGGTTTGACATAATAAAAAAAACTTATAAGTTTTTTTAAGGAGGTATTATCAATTTCTTATACCGAAACGTGAACTTCATTAATAATTAGTATTTACCAAAAATGTAATACCGTTATTCAATTCACCGAGTTTATTGACTTACAAAAGATCTCACTCTTTTATGAATCAGAATGTACCTATTAATTATTTTAAGAATAAGAGTATAAGTACTCATAATAATCATAGAATATTAATTATTTTATACATTCAGTATAAAAATAATTATCTCAAGACAGTTATATATTTAATACACATCAAGTATACTAGTACAGTGAGTTAGAATTATACAATTTTCTATAATCAAGGCTGACCTATTCCATTTAAGTCTATTAATAAAAAACTTATATTATACAAGAACTAATAATCTTATCTTTTGTACGTATTTTGAATTCTACACATCAGATCATCTACTATGTAAAATAAAAGACACATGCATAATATTAAATAAATAATGCAGTGCAAATATTGTTCATACATATTCTCATTAAAATATAAATAACAAATTTTATTAGTTGATAAAATGAATACTAAAATTCATTACACATAATTATAATTTAGTATGACTTTCAGTATATATTCCTAACATTGACAGTTATGCAAAGCACGACCAAGAACAATATGCTTTCATCACCCTAAAGGGGACCTATTGTTACATGGTCATGTTTTTAGGGCAGAAGAACGCAAGGGCAAACTTTCAGAGAATGATTACCAAAATGCTCAGCAAACTGCTTGGCTGAACCATGGAGGCATACATCGACGATATGGTATCAAGTCAAAGCGAAGGGCCGACCATTTGGCCGACCTACATTGAGTATTTGATGTGCCGAAAGAGCAAAACTAAGGTTAAGGTTGAAAGCGACCAAATGCGCATTCGGGGTAGGCTCAGGGAAGTTTATGAAATTCTTAGTTACCCACCATGGAATCAAGGCAAACCCAGAACAAATCCAAGCTATCAAATCGCTCACTAAGGTTGAACACAACCAAATGCGTCTTTGAGGTAGGCTCGGGGAAGTTTTTTGAAATCTAAGTTACCCACCAAGGGATTGAGGCTAACCCAGACCAAATCCAAGCCATTAGATCGCTCTAGAGCCCGAAAAGCATGAAGGAAGTCCAGAATCTAATGGGAATGGAAGTCACAGTAAATAGATTCATCAATTCGATCTGCGGAGAAGTGCCGACCATTCTTTCAGTTATTGAAGGAGGGATCCACGTTTAAGTGGACTGAAGAATACAGTCAAGTGCTAGAAGAGTTCAAGAAGCATCTGGATGAGCCCCCACTTTTATCCACCCCGGTCGTTGAAGAGGAGTTATACCTTTATCTCATCGTGTCCTAGCATGTGGTAAGAGAAGTGTAAGTATGAGAGTAGGAGAAGCTCCAGCTCTCGGTCTACTATGTCGGCAAAATTTTAGGAAGCTGAAGTACTACTTCCAAGTGCTTATCATTGTAGTGCTGACAAAATTTCACCTTAAAATCTCTAACCTCTCGAACCCTTGACCCCTAGACCTTTGACTCCGAACTCTCAACTATTGGACCCACGAACCTTGACCCCGACCTCCCAAACCCTTGACCATAACTCCCGAACTCGAACTCTCAACTTCGGTCCCTAGTCTAAGGACTTCACTACCACTACCACCACTTCCCTCCTCTATCCGTCACTACTACTATCATCACTGTTACAACCACCTCACATACACAACCACCTCACATACAAATTATATTTTTTTGTAAAAAAATAAATAGGGTATTTCTGTAACGTTTATATAAATGTAATTCTATTTTAGGAATCGTAGAATTTGATTCCCATGTTTGATTCCTACGTTTGAGCCAAATATTGAATGGAATCACAATTCCCATCTTATTCCGTCCATATCTCTTCAAATCTTAATTTCATTTTTCTTGAAAATCATTCAAATAAATCAAACACTATCTTAGAGAGATAGGTAACTTTATTATTTATATTTTTAACAAACTTAAACATTTTAAATCACATTATTAAATTTTTTATTTAAATTATTAGTTCAGTACCCCGCTTGAATTGTTACAATATTATTTTGCATTGCCTATACTATCCCAGCACCAGCACTTATTGGGTGAAGACTTTTCGGTCAAACATGTCCCTATCGTTTCTTCAATTTTCATTTTTGTAAGAGTCCTTTGCCACCAATGTGGCAAACACACAGGGCATTTATTTAGGAGAAAATTCACCTCAGTGGGCCACCTTAGATTGAACCTAAAGATTAAAAAATATAAGGTGGTGTTTAGCATTGCCAAAATTAGTGGCTTATATATTATAGTTTTTAGTAGAAATTGTTAGTATTTAATAAAGATTGTGGTTTGTAATTGAAATAGAAGAAAAAATAGTTATAAATTGTAGTAGAAGTTATGAGTGTTTAGAAATATGTATAATTTATAACTAAAACTAGTACTAAAAAGCTAAAAACTATCAGCAATAACTTTGCCAAACAACCGTATTAAATCTTGCTTACGCTTGGATCGTTAATTGGTAAATAGTTTAATTGGTTTATTAAATTGATGACTATGGACATCAGTATGGTGGGTTTATTATATGATAATTTGCTTTTGACGTATGAAGAAAAAGTGGTTTTCATGATTAACACTTATACAAATTTGGCAACTGCTAATCCCTTTAGCAATATTCTGTCGTAAATGATTAAAAAAGTTTGAAGAGCCTATGCTAAAGCTTTTCTTAAATAATTTCTTTGACTTTTTTTAATATTTTTTTAATATTTGAATTTAATTTTTTCTTCTGTTTTGATTTTTCTCGAGAAATCAAAAAATATCTTTTTGACTAAAGTTGAAAAGATTTGTTAAAAACGAAAAAAAAAAAGTTTTCAGTCAAAAGAAGTAAAAAAAACTTACTTTCATCTTTTAAATTTTTTTGACCAAGATCTTTTGATTTTTATGTGAGGAAAATAATCTAACAAATATAAAAATTTGAATCAAAATAAAAAAAAAAAATTGCTAAAAAAAAGCATGATAGCAAATGCTATCCCAAACACGACCGTAGTTCAAATAAAAATAGTGTTGCAGTAATGTTTACTTCATATCAGAGAAAATTTCAAATAAAATATTGATATATACAAACTTCCAAAGTTCTAGAAAGGGTAATCTTATATGTTTTTCATCAAATGCTTGCGAATCAACCGGGACAAGTAGGGAATAATGAAATACTGAAACATCAAATTATCGTAATATCAATTGGGCAGTGTTGGCCAGGTTAGAGGCGATATCTTTTAGCAGATTAGGTCTAAAATTGAGAAAGATGTGGTGATCTCCGATCTTCCGAATCAAGTGAGAGAATGAGTAATTTGACAATTTTGGGTAAATGACAGAGTGCTAGCCTTACGTCTCAATTAGTTGTGAGTTGAGACATAATGAAATAAAGAAATTAAATATCAAATAACTTGCTAGGATGACTTCTTTCAAGATCAGATGATCCACCGGATTGTCTGCTTGAAAGGGGTCAATTACAAAAGAAATTGCCCACAAAAAAGAGATTGGGAACCTTGCCGATGTGTGCGGACAACTACCAACCTAGTAGGTAATTAGCTAAGTAGTACGCTGCTGTTAGATAGAGATGAAGGTTAGAACAACATGGGTAAGAAATTTATCCTCTATTTGATTGCCGGGGCAATCTATTGAATTGAGTGTTTCTAAACTCACTTTATTGCATTGGTTTTTTGTTTGAAATCGATATTTTTTGGGTCTTTAGTTTAGTTGATAGTATCGTACCAACAAGATCGACTTCCTCTTGTTCCTTTAATCCTTATACCAATCAATTTTTCTTATGTGCTCTTTGCAGTGTATATGAAGTTTAGGAGTAAATGAAGTCAATGTGTACTACAACTAGACAGACTATTATAAGCTCATTCTTTCATACTAAGGTGACAAGTTTGTCTATGATTTTTTTTTTATCGGCAAAAGAATTTTATTCAATGTAAAATAGCAACTAATGGGATAAATCCCATATAAAGAGGCATCAAACTACCAAAAGATAACAAAGAACAAAGGTTGACAAGAAGCCAACCAAACAGAGAAAAAGAAAACAACCAACAGCACAAAAGCTGCAGCCCACCCAAGGGAGCTCCCTCAGAGCAGCACCAACCTAAGCCTTCCACCCATGACACCCTTGACAGCATAACACCCATGCACAGCAAAACCCAATACAAACCAAAGCCTAATGAAGCAGCAAACATCCCACAGAGACATCCACCCACATCACAACTAAGGAGCACAGGGGAGCACAAATGCAAAGAAAAAATAAAGTGCAACAGCATATCAAAGCCATATACACCAATGCATAGAAGACACGAACCTCTACAGAGAAGCACAATGCCAACAAGCTGTTTAATGTATTAGGACATGCCCAACTAATGCACCACCAAAAAACAATAGCAGGCCACACCCTCCAAGCACATGGGCAGACCACTAAAAGGTGAGATGTTGCCTCAAGTCCCACACCACACGTACTACAAGACAGGCTGAGATTAGGAAGGATCCTACACCACTTTGCCAGCAGCACTCTTGAGGGAATGCACTTGCTTCACCCACACTTCACATAAGGAAGACTTGGCTCTGCCCATCTTGAGTTCGAATTCTTGGCATAGGGATCTAGTAGAGAAACCTTTGTTGCCGCACCCCTTCCATTTTAATGCATCACTACTTCTTGGCTTGGGATGAAGGGAACTTATAACAAGAAGCAATTGCTCCAGGCTGCTCAATTCCTAGGTGAATAAGGCCCTCCTAAACTGTAGTATCCATTGTTCAAACTTCCAAAGAAAAACAAGGATGGCAAGGAGTCAAGCAAACAAACAAAAGAAAACACAATTAAGCACCGAGCGCAACCCAGCACACCAACCAGCCATTCTGAACTGATTATTATCCCTTCTTCCTCTTTGGCTTGAGTTCTTTAACAGCCTCAATATTGTGGAAAAAATCATCTATAGAGAATAGGTTCTCCTCGCAAAAAACTTTAGTCCACAGTGCTGACCTTATTTTAATGCTTTCAACCAAACTTTCCAGCTCTAGGGGCTTTTGACTGAAAATTATGTCATTTCTACAAATCCAGATGAACCAAAGGGTTGTAAACCATATGGTTAACCAAATTTTTTTTCTTTAGGCCACTAAACCCCATGCCAAACCACCATTTTCCTGCCATAGTTATGGATTTTGGACAGACCCACGTCATGCCCCACCAAAGTAGAACTTTACCCCAAATGGTCCATGCTTTTTCACAAAGGAGAAATAGGTGATTTGAGCATTCTTAGCCTTTGCCACAAAGAACACACTCAGCTGAAATTTTAATAATATTCCTCTTTCGAAGCATTACCTTTGTTGGTGTTCTGTTAAGTCAGATCAGCCATGATAAAACTTGCATCTTTGGGGGGGATAAATTGCAGCCATACTTGTCTCACAAAACTTTTTTGGCAACCTCTCTTTTTCTCCACAGCTTTGAGTAAGGACCTAACTATAAATTCCTTCTCATTGTCAACTTTCCAAATCACAGAATCTATGTCATTCACTTTGATACTGAAATTTTGAAGAGTTGACGTTAAATTATTTAAGCTCTCCTGTTCCCAGTCGAACATGGGTCTCCTAAAATGAAGGTTCCACCTAGGATTAATTGTATCACCTTGGTGTATGGAGGCTATATTGTCATCTTGTTGCTCAGAGAGTAGGAAGAGTTTTAGGAACACTGAAGCTAAAGGCTCATCTCCAACCTAAGCATCAGACCAAAACTTAATACTCTTTCCATCTCCCAGCTTTAGCCTGCAATTTTGGGAGAAAGTATCTTTAAACTCATCTTCATCTATGCCAGTTTTCACAATTGCCTTCACGATAGCTGATGGGTGTTTGTGCATTTGATCATTTGCAAACCACTTTGAGGCATTCTCATTGTACTTTTCACATAGGACCTTTTTCCATAGGCTATCTTTCTCCTTAGCAAACCCCCACCACCATTTAAGTAGAAGAGCCTTATTTCCAGCTTCCAAGCTTGCATTTCCCAATCCCCCATGCCACTTCTTTAGAGTTACCCTCCTCTAGTTTACAAGATGAATCTTCCTCTTGTGTGCATTATTGCCCCAAAGAAACCTCCTTTGCATTCTTTCTAGAGTTTGAAGTACTTGCTTAGGCATCCTGTATAGTGATAGATAATAGGTTAGGAGACTTGACATGGTAGTTTTAATCAATTATACTATCCTAGCCAAGGATAGGTACTTCTTCTTCCAAACAACTAATTTTAGTTTAGATCTTTCAATAACCTGTTCTTAGCATTTTATGGATCTTGGGTTGATGCCCACAGGTAATCCCATGTATTTGACAGGTAGTTTGCTCGTTTTACATTTCAAAAAGTAAGCCAAATCATCATTTTTTGCCTCTGCCAAACCGATACTACATAGGAGGCTTTTGTGAAAGTTTACTTTTAACCCAGAGGTTAGTTCAAAACTTCTTAGGATTTTCGTAACATTGGATATCTCTTAAGGGTCAGCCTTATAGAATATAACTGTGTTGTCTGCAAATTGCATGTGGGAGATGCTCCATCCATTCCTCCCAACCTAAACTCCATGTATCAGGTCTTGATTGTAGACTATTTGGAACATGTAATTTAGACCGTCTGCAGCAATATTGAAGAGGAAGGGTGATAACGGGTTACCTTATCTCAACTCCTTTTGTATGCGAAATTCCTCAATTGGAGAGCCATTGATTAGTACTGAGAGCGCGAGTGTGGATATACATTCTTTGATCCATGAACACCACCTAGTGCCATACCCCATTAAGGTCATCATGTGTAAGAGGCATCCCCAATTGATAGAGTCATAGGCTTTCTCAAAGTCTAACTTGATTAGGACCCCTTTCTTTTCCCTCCTCTTCTAATCATCTAGCACCTTATTTACAATAAGAATTCCATCCAAAATTTGTCCCCCTTCCACAAAAGCAGTTTCCTTTTCATCAATGATTTCCTTTATGGTTCCTTTTAGTCCATTGGCAAGAGTTTTGACTAGGATCTTATAGACTGATCCTATGAGGCTAATTGGTCTAAACTCAACCAAGGTTTGTGGTCAAGGAACTTTAGGGATTAGGATCAAGAAAGAAGAATTTAGGCCAACCACAATTTTGCCATTGGAATGGAACTCTTCCATGAACCTCATTATATCTTTCTTGATCAAATCCCAAAAAGTTTTAATGAATTTGAAATTAAAACCATATGGGCCAGGGGTTTTGTTTCCATCGTAGCTCCTCAGAGCTTTTGTGACTTCTTCTTCTGAGAACATTCTTTCAAGACTTGAGCTACTCCGCTCGGTAAGCCTTTTGGGTAGATCGACCTCCAACCTGGGCCTCTTCCAAGCAGATTCATGGAAGGCTCGCATAAAATGGACCCTGTCAGCCTCCTTTATATCCTGAGGTCTAGTTAAGATTTTACCTTTAAATGTTACTTGACTAATGAAATTTTGCTGATACCTCCTATTAGCCATGGCATGGAAGAATTTAGTGTTCCTGTCTCCTAGTTTCAGCCAGCTTTGTCTTGATTTTTGTCTCCAAATACTTTTAGCTTTCTTATTGAGTAACCATAGTTCATTTCTCAAATCTCTCCTTTGCTTCAGCTTAGCCTCACTGAAGTCCCTTTGTTCCTCTATAAGTTCCAGGTTGTGGAGGGTTCCTTCGGTGTCCTTCACCTTCTTGGTTATATCCCCAAAGACCTCAGTATTCCATGTTTCGATGGCCTTTTTTACCTCCTATAGTTTTCTCAGTAGCACAAAGCCACCCCACCTCTCCTCTTGCTATGAACTCCATGCTTTGCTAACTACTTTTTTCAAAGAGTTACAATTCAGCCACACATTCAAAAATCTAAAAGGCTTAGGGCCCCAATCTACCGCTGTGTTTGTGAGTAGAATTGTGCTGTGGTCTGACAATTATCTTGGCAATTCTCAAAGTTTTAGTTTAAAATTGGATTGCCATTCAGCACTAATCAGGAACCGATCAAGTCTACTCCAAGTAGCTTGCTGTTGCATGTTGGACCAAGTGTATTTGCGACCTAGCATAGGAATATCTTGAACTTGTAGGTTGTCCATCATTTCTTTGAAGTTTTTCATACCTTCGCTAATGCTGGTGCAGCCTGTTCTTTCACCTCGAGACTTGATTTCATTGAAGTCTCCTCCTAAACACCATGGAAGGTTAAGGTTGGATCTTAGGGCCTTAAGCTCATTCCACACATGAATTCTGTCACCTGGCTCATTGGGTCCATATATGTTTACAATGACACATTGAAAAGAATTCCAAATAGTTCCTTCAAGGAGGATGTAGTTCCTATGAATAAACTTACTTGAAACTGAGAAGAACCTGTCACTCCAGATACACAGGAGGCCACCTGATGCGCCCACCGATGGGGAGGCTATCCATTGGCAATCCTCATTTCCCCAAACTGTTCTAACTTTTTGTTCATCCACCTCAGGCCACTTAGTTTCCTGTATCATTATAAATAGTAGGTCCCCGCTCCTCCTTAATTTTCTGATGATTCTTCTTTTCTCAGGTTTGCCAAACCCCTTACATTCCATGATAGGATTCTCATGCTTTCCTCTATCGCCTTGATTATTCTTTGATGTTGCAGAACATTGTGTTCTCTTGTTGTTTCATATCTAATATCTTCTGGATTGCTATTTCTTCATTTTCCCCAAAATTTAATCCCACGAGTTTTCCAGTCTCAATCACCTTGGTTGCTTCCTTGCCGATAACCTTATTTCGATTTTGAATGTCTTGTTTTCCTAACATTTAAGAAACGTTGAGAAAAACTCGTCGGTCAAAAAACTCTTGCCAATGTTGCTAACAAATAGCGATAAATTTCCTAGGGTTTACCAAA
>JAULJZ010172803.1:11928-23992 GCA_032270985.1 Heliamphora pulchella
GATTTTATTACTTTCTCAAGGGTTTTCCAAACTTTGGGCCGGATTTTTTTTAGTAATGCTCATTAATAGGAAATCAATAAGCATTTTTTGTTATGTTGCTTTATTAGTGAATTTTAGTTTTTAAAGAGTTTCACATGCTTGTATTAGATTTCGAACAGGCAGGACTTATAGCAATGGCTATAGACATACGGAGGATATTTTGAGATATTGGATCAAGATTTGTAAATTTGTTATTCATGATTTACAAGATATGTGCCATCAAGGTTTCAAAACCTTTAACAACAAGTTTTGAAACTACTGGAATTGTTTTCCTAACATTTAAGAAACGCTGAGAAAAACTCGTCGGTCAAAAAACTCTTGCCAATGTTGCTAACAAATAGCGATAAATTTCCTAGGGTTTACCAAATGCTAGGACCATTATCGACATGGTCTTTTGGCGGCGTTGAGTTGTTGATTTTATTACTTTCTCAAGGGTTTTCCAAACTTTGGGCCGGATTTTTTTTAGTAATGCTCATTAATAGGAAATCAAGTCATGTTTACACAACAAATCAGTTAGTGAATTGATGCAAAACCATATTTATTACTCATTTGATGTAGCATATAAAATATCTTGTTAGTAGTAGTGTTGTAATGTCTTTACAAGCTTTTTAAATATCTTGTTAGTAGTAGCATATAAATTTTATTGTATGAATGTTAAATCAATAGATTTTTTGGTACGCATGCTAGCAGACATGTGATAACCCATTTGCTAATTATAATTAACCAATTGTATCTATCAAGTAATGTGAACATCTAAGAGAAATCATGAAGATTATGAAGGATCATCACCATATCTTTTTTTAATTGCTACTTTAATACTATTTATGATGAAAATCATATAATAGCAGAGAAATTAATTGTGTAACTTGTTACCCAATCTTATAAAGGAGTTGCAGGGCATGATTTGATCAATTTCAAATTTCAACCTTGTCTATTACACCAAAATAATGGAGATCAACTGCAAGTTGCCTAAATGCCTGGAGATTGAGATTCTTTTATGTCTACCTGTGAAATCTCTCCTACGATTCAAGTGTGTTTGCAAGTCTTGGTATGCTTTGATTAAAAGTCCTACTTTCATCACCAAGCACCTTCACCATGGTCAGGATCAAGCTCCAAATTTAATCCACAACCACAGTAGCCTCCTTTTCCTCAGAAATGACAGCATGAACTTCAGATGTTTTGCTACTTTACTATCTAGTAAAACACTTGAGGTTTCCACAGAAATAGAATTGAAGTGTACAGATTTTGCGAAAGTAGTGAATTCCTGCAATGGTCTAATTTGTATTTGGGATGCTGACACTATGATTCACATATTGAACCCTGGGACTAGAAAAATTAGGTCTATCCAAATACCCGCATATGTGACTGGTCCTCCCCATGTAGAGGCATCAACATTTGATTTAGAATTTGGGTTTGATCCTAAAATAAATGAGTACAAAGTGGTGAGGATTATTCGTTTATATGATTATTATATGAATAGGCCACTTCCTCAAGTGGTTCAAGTATGCACGCTATGCAATAGTGAGTCATGGAGAGAAATTGAGGTTATTCCACCAGGTATGATTTATGATTATTGTAAGTTCAATGCAAACAAAATTGGCGTTTGTTATTGGCTTGCGTGCAGCTCTCAAGGTAGTGTGATTCTTTCTTTTGACATGAGCAACGAAGTGTTTGGAACGACCCGCATTTCAGATTTTCTGCTGAAAGACCACTATTGCGACCTTACAATGTTGAATGGATCTTTTGCTCTAATTCGTTATCCTAACAAGTATATATTTATGGAGGTAATGACAACCTCCTTGTACTTTGAAATATGGGTGATGACACAATCTTGCATTGAAGAGCCTTGGACAAAACAAGTCACAGTTGGACCTTTCAGTGGACCTTTCACTGGAGTTGAGAAGTCATTGGCCATTTGGAAAAATGACGTGTTATTTTTGGAAAGTAGTGAAGGAGAACTGATTTCATATGACCTTAATACCCATGAAATTAAATACCTCAATATTTTTGGAGATCCATATAAAATGCATGTTGTAGTTTACAACAAAACCCTAGTTTCAACATAATATTTGTAACAATTTGCTCGAGGAACGTGAATGGAATAAGACTGATGGTGCATCAAGTAGTTCGTCACTTGATTGGGCTAATTTACGTAAATGCTTCACTTTACTTTAATGCTTGCTTTACATTTTAGTTTGATTCTTTTATTTATATATATATATATATATATATATATATATAATATAGAAAGTTTTGTAAAATTGTCTTCTCTCTTCACATATATTCTAAATCAATGGTTGATATTAGCCTAAAATTACATCCTACGATAAAAAATACATCCCGCCTAAAATATGAAATAAATCATATCTCTCTCTCTCTTTGACATAATTTGAACAAACGACTAGAATTGAATGGATAAGATTTAATAGCTGAGATTAGTCTAATTAGGGTTTTTCTGGCTTTCACTACACACATAAAGACACTTTCCCTAACTTTTCTTAACTTTCATTTTGAAAAGTATCTTTAAGCACGACCAAACCCTAGTATATGTGTGTGTGTATATATAAAAGAGTAACTCATAAAACTTGACTCTCAAAAATTACTCTTGGGAGGTATTCGATAGTACGTTGACCTTTTATTTCATGCAGCGATAAATGTCGAACTCAAATAGGGATAGAAAATCAAGTCCACATTGTCAACATGGGTACAGTTTGTCTAGGTGTTGACATCTAAAAAACTGACCCTAAGACTTGAACATGGTAGTTCGAGATCAAAATCTAATGTTTTTTTTCAGTTTGGAAAAACTTTAGGGTTTAGTTTATATTTTTGTCCATTCATCTTATGAAAGCAACGATGTATATTAATGTACTATCCCCATTTTCCTCATTTTGATGCAAATCCTTCCTCTCTATCTCTAATTTTTGTGTGTTGTAGTCTTGCAACAAACAAATACGTAACAAATTTGAGTCATTTTACAAATTGTGTTTGACCATTCTATCTAGCTTTGTCACGGTCCCAAAATCGTGACACCAAGATCAACACATGAAAAACTTAAACATAGAACTCACGGGTTCAAGAACTGATAAAAAGATTCGACCGCGATACAAATAACGTTCCAAATAAGGTTTTCCTAAAACCAATGGAAAACGTATACGAAAAACCAATTCTCTTTCATTACTTCAATCAAAACCTTTCCTGCAATCTGAGTTTAGAAAAGAGAGTTAAAGCATTGAAAAGAAGACTCTCAGGACTTCAATTTGAACACAAGAGGGACTCAAAGCAGAACTCGTACAAAAAAGATGCTTTATATAAAGAAAACAATTCTCGAACCAACTCCAAGCCTGACTGCTCGAGCCAACACAAGACTGCTCAAGCGGTCCCCTGGCCAAGCCAGGGTCCCTCTTCTCTGGTGATAGACTGCTCGACGACTGCTCGACGACCGCTCAAGCAGTCCATCATCAGTGGCTATTTCACAAAAAACTTGTTATTTGTCCCAACTTCCAAACTTTCATGCTTACAATAATAAAGGTTTTCAACACTTGAAATATGTAGAGACAACACACAAAAACATTGGAATACGATCAAAATCACTTCCAAACAACCTCTCATAAGGATCATATAGTAATCCACATCCATTTAAACATACAAATTTCATCCAAAAATGACACCATAACATCCATAATCAAAATATATATATCAACAAATTACAATTCCCTTTGTTCATATGACCTCATGACCTTACAATCTTTAAGAGTTCAATTACACAATTGGTTCCCAAAATCATAACCCGTTCAAAGACTTGACGAAAACAATTATAAAACACATTCTTCTGTGCTATCATGTTTTTGGAGCCATCTCCAACACTTGAAAAACATTATTTAGAACACTGTAAGCCACTTCCAACACTTGAAAAATGTTATTTTCAGGTAGATATTTTTATAATCACGTGTGATACTTAATTGCAAGAATTGAATATCCAATTTAAGTAGGATGTGATAGAATTGTTTATTCTAAGTTCTGCTTTAGATCATCGGGATGGTTATAGATTTTTTAAAATTGAAGATATTTGCAAGCTTGCGAATAAATACTATTCAGACGACTTCACAGATCAAGAAAAATTGCATTCGAAATTTCAGTTGCAAGATTATTAGCTTAATATTCTCAACCATGTAGAATTCAAAAACTTGCTAACAATTTCTGAATTGTGTCGTGTATTAGTGAAAATAAAAAAGTCGAAAATTTATCTACTTGTTGATAGATTAATTCGTCTTGTTCTAACTTTACCAGTTTCTATGGCAACAACATAACGTGCATTTTTATCATAAAGATTGTGAAGACTAAATTACGCAATAGAATGGAAGATGATTTTTTAGCTAGTTATTTGCTTACCTATATTGAGAAAGACATTGCTCAAGGATTTGATATTGATTCAATTATAAATGCATTTTATGTGATGAAAGAGCGTCGATCACAACTTTTGTAAATAGATAGAACAATAGTTTCTATCTTTTATTTTTTGAAATGGATGCAAATGCAGAAGAATATATCATATTTTTGTAGTTGATTTGACTAAACACTTTTTTGAGATTAATATTTACACAATTTGTGTTGTATGAAGTTGATATCGCCTTTTAAATGTTTGTTTTGAATTTTTCATTATAATATTATATAATTGTTCGCTACCTCTAGATAAAAATCATGCGTCCGTCCCTGAACAGCATTACGTGTATGGTTAATAATAATTATTAAAGGAATTCACGTCCCGGTACAAAGATTGATGATAAGTGGTCAATAAAATAAAATTAAGTGAAAGTCTTTAAAAAAAATTGTAAGTGGTCAATTAAATAAAATTATCAGTAATATAATTTAATAGGCATGTATCTATATTTTTAACGTAGGGAGATAAATAAGCACTTAATAATATGTAACTCAATTTATTTTTCGAGATAAGACCGAGAGTGCAATTGTAATTCTTTAATGATATAAATTATAATTTTTGTGATTAGAAATTTAATTCGAATTGGATTAGGTTTTACTAATTTAATAAGAAACCTAAATCTTATTTACTCTTTAGGTTCCTACCGTAATCTATTCATATACGCTCATAAGAAACACAGAAACAATCGAGATAAAGAGCTTTAGATCACGATTTTACAGTCCACCCTTGGTTTGTGAATTGGCATACAGGAAGACGGTAAAGGCTTGAGACACGATCAAGTTTTCAGTTTGTGTACATCCATCCAAAAGTTTCGATTCGTGTGTTGAGACGAGATTAAACTAGAGAGATCTCGAAGGTATAACTCTTATTTCGCAATGTAGGGTGTAATCGGGTTCTCGATTTTTTTGTTGTTGGTATAATCCATACTCACTATCATTAATTGGTTCCTGAAATTCAGTTTCCCAACATCATTAACTTTTACTCTTTATATTGTGTTTCATTTTATACAAGTGATGAAAATGCACAGGTTGCTAATAAGTGGATACATAGCCTCATGGTTTGTTCAAAGCATTATCAAACATTTTTATGAAATTCCCAAATTACATATAACCAAATGGAGAATATGAGTCTTGCTGCCCCTTCTTTCTCTCTCTAGCTCTACTATATATATATCTAACTGCTTTAATTTCATGATTTCCTCTACCATTTTTGGTGTTCTTTTGTGTGGTTTAAAAGATATTCTGTACCTTATAGTATTTGTTTTTAAGCATTGTGATTATGCTAGTGAATTTTATGTTTTGTTGTGGGTTGATAATGTTTTCGGAGTAAAGAAAATATGTAAATATTGGATTCTTTACTTTGAGCTGGAAATAACAAAGAAATAAATTGCAAAAAGGTTTAATCCATTTGGTTGAATTTATGCATACAAAAAGAATAAAGCTGATCTCATAAAAGGGATGCATAAGGTTAGCAAAAATAACGTGGTTTCAACATGCTCAATAAATCATCGGAAATCTTGAGTGGGTAAAGAACATATATAGACCAAAAAAATAAGAAAAAAAAACCTTTATAGACCACAAGTTAGCAAATTGAGATAACGTATCATCTACGGACATACACAAATCATTTATTCAAATGTCGATGAAGCTATTTTCTTTGTATTTCTTAATGGAACTATGCTTCATATTTTTCTTAAAAAGGACATCCTAGACAGAGGAATGATAAGATCACCAAAAATAACATGATCAGCATCTACAAATAATATGATTTTAACATTATTCTCAACAAATCATGGAAGATCTTGAGTAGGTAAAGCACAAGAGGACAAAAAAATAAAAAATAAAAAATAAAAAAAATCTTTATGGACCACAATTGCAAAATCAAGATAACATTATTGTCTATGGAGTTACACATCCACTAAAACAACTGTTGATGAAGCTATTTTCTTTGTATTTCTAAAAGAAAAGTGTGGTACATATTTTTCTTAAAGGGATGCCATAACAAATTGATGCATAAGAATAAGTAACCTGATTTCAACTTTATTTTCAACAAACCATGGAAATTTGGGATTGGCTAAACCACAAAAGGAACAAGAAAAAAGGTTAATTTAGGACCAGGATATTAATTAATGAAGGCAGGCACATGGATGAACCTTAATTACAACAAAGATATTACAGGCGCAAAGGTTGCATGATGAAATATCAGTTTTTCATTAATTGTATAATAAGGTTAATTTAAAGAGTTACTTTAAGGTTAGCATGCAAGTCAATTATGGCCAAGATTTTGCATGTGTTTGGTCCTCTTATTGGTTTATAAAATCACTTGGAAAATCAGTCACAAAGACAAAGCCATAATCTTCCAAGAAATTAAAGAAATGAAGAATTGCAGTGATCTTCCAGAAGATGCATTGATCGAGATTCTCTCAAGGCTATCGGTAAAATCTCTGTTGCGACTCAAGTGTGTGTGCAAATCCTGGTACTCTCTCATCAAAAGCCCTAGTTTTATTAGTAAGCATCTTCAACAGACCAATTTGGATGACCATCGTAAGCGTTTCATTGTAATGCATCGTGACATGATCACGCTTGAAGATCTCTTCACCTCGTTCACTAGGATGACTTCGTTAGAAGACCAAGAGGGGGCAGAACAGCTAAGAACCCAATCCAAAAGGCAAAGTTTTATTCAGACCATGGGTCCTTGTAATGGCATATTTTGTGTGTTCGACTATTTTCAAGATCTCTTCCTATGGAATCCAGCAACTAGAGAAATCAAGGATATTCCAAAATCTTGCATACCCCCTCCACCTGACTTGGATACCGCTTATTCTGTCTGTGGATTTGGTTTTGACTCTAAAACCAATGATTACAAGGTAATAAGATTGGGATGCCGCCGACCCCGACGCCAAGGTTTCTCACTTCGAAACCCTGAATATCATCATATTGAGCTGTATAAACTGAATACCAATTGTTGGAGGAGAATCGACGAAGTTATTCCAGGTTTAGTGTGGGGTAGATATGAGAGAGCAATGTACATGAATGGAGTGTTTCATTGGTGGGCGGACCTTCCACAAGACAAGGTTGCTATTATTTCATTTGACATGGTTGATGAAACATTCCAACTGACACCCTTGCCTGAATGGTGGCAACACCTTACTATTGGATATCTCACTGAGTGGAATGAATCACTTCATGTGATTCGCAGTATTCACAGCGAGACCGATGAGCCATACCTTGAAATATGGGAAATGAGTGAATATGGAAGTAATGTAAACTGGACTAAGCAATTAACTGTTGGACCTGTAATCGGACATGAGATACCATTGGGGTATTGGAACAATTTTGAGTTTATTTTTGCAAAAGGAGGAGCACAATTCGCATCCTACAACATGAAAACACAAGCTATAAAGGCTCTTACCGCTGAGGCTGAGGATCCTCCAGAGACTACTTTGGGGGCGATAATTAAGGTGGTGGCATACCAAGAGAGTCTAGTTTCATGCTCAGGATTATAAAAGTTTTTCTAATAAAGCACTTCTCCCTTTCTTTTGTAAATGGAAATCTCTAGACCTATTTGCATAGCTGAACTAGTTGTTTCTACATATTTAAACTATACATCTTTTATTCTATTTCGTTACCATTACAACCGTGTGTCTTGTGTAACAGACTTTGTAATTTCGGTAATGACTCAATCTTGAGTTAAAGGGCTTGAGCAAAACAAGTAACCGTCAACCCATTCAGGAGTAGAGCAATTAAACTCCTCTCCAGTGGCTACCATCCAATTCGGTCCATTTCGGGGCGGATGTGACCACTTCGGTTCTACTTTAGTGACCAAAACCATTCATTTTATCACCTCATTGTGTAGATCATTTATATAAAAAATTAATTAATTGAATATCGTTAAATGTCTAGGCACGTCATAAAAAATGATCGATTAATGAAATATAAATAAACGACGTCACTGTTCATTTTCGTAAAGATAAATATAATTTTCTCATGCAATTAGTGTCTTAGTTTTGTGTGGTTCGTATTTTTATTATATTTGAAATTAAATGCTATTATGATTTCTTTTTGGGTTTTTTTGCTTCTATACTTTTTTTTTAGTTTTAGAATTTTAAGTGTATTAGTATATGTTTAGTTTATTTTTACTTAGAATAAAAATATAAATAAAAGAGTTGAAAAGTAGATAATTCTTACTAATGTAATATTAATTACCAACGTAATTGATTCTTTTATTCTTATCTATCCTTTTTGTCTATCAATTAATATTTGTACTCTTTTTCCGAACAAATTATCAACCAAGCGCATATCAATACCACTTTTTAACATATGATTTTTTAAAAATTAATAGAATTTTTAATAATAATATTTACTTGACATCAATTAAAAATAATGAATTTTCATCTTACTTAATTTTTTATATCACATTTATAACAACTAAATTCAAAATTTTATCTCATATTTATAACGATTAAACAAAATTTCATAATCTGTGAGCGAAAAACTAGCTAGTGGAGGTTTGCAGGGGTAGGAAGGGAAAAAAGGAAAGTAAAAAGATGGGAAAGGAAGGAAAAAGACAGGAAAAAGACTATAAAAATTTATTATCCAAACTGATTAGGGCGTCTATGAGAATTGGTATAAAAAAAAAAGTAATGAGGTTTTTATTCAGCAATAGTAATTTATTACATTATTTTATATTTGACTTTTAATTTTTAGTTTTTTCTTTTAAAATTTCACTTATAGTGCCTTTATACTCTTTACATTTTCCTATAACTATTTTTTTAAAAATATTATAATTTTTATTATACACATTTATTTTTTATAAAAATTTAAATATATGTTTGTATAATTTATTCATCAAGATCTACTAAGCAATTATATGCATATTAAATAAAGAGTTATCTAATAATAAAACAATAATTATTTTTATAATAATTCTTTATTAATTTTAAGTTACTTGAAATCATGGTTTATTGTCTTATTGCTTATTTAACTTAAAACCATTCAAAGCTAACTCTAGAAAAATGCTTTAAACCATTTTAAAATTACACCAAATGAACATTTGGCATAAAATAAACTAAAAATAGCAAAGAGAAAAATTAGCTTCCTCCTCAATTTTCCCTCTTTCAGTTTTTTTTTTAATTATTATTTTATCCTCCAAACCATCCTTCATTGCTCTCTCACAAAACTGTACATAGCTTAAAGTAAATGAGGGCTTCAATTTTTTCGATCTTTCAGTTTTATGCAGTTTTTTTTTCTTCCTTCCAATTGCATCCTTTCTTGCTTAAAGTAAATGAGGGCTCAAGTAACCCAGGAAGTGGTTGAATCTCTCGTTTTTTTGTCCCTCGATTGCATTCTTTATTGCTTAAAGTAAATGTGGGCTTTTTCAAATAACCAAGGAAGTGATTAAATTCTCTCTTTCAATTTTCTTTGTTCCTTTGAATGTATTGTACTCTGAAGACTTAAAATTAGATGCTGGTTTCAACTAATCACTGAATTATATAGGAAGTTGTTGAAGGTCACTGTTGTTCAAAATTCACTTTAACTTTCAGTGCCCCTCTTCATTTTTCGGAACTAGGGTTAGTCGTTCCCTCAAAGCTTGGGTTTGGACTATTTATTTATTTATTTATTTATTTATTATTAGTAAATTTTTTTTAGTATTAACCCAAATAAATGTATTTTTTAGATTCTTCTAGTCATGAGAAAACTGAAAAGTAAAATTTTTTTATCGACCAAAACCTTAAAAAGTTCATATAAAACAAAAAAAAACCAACTTAGCCAGCTTTTTGGCTTTATTTTCTAATTTATTCGTCTTTAGTGAACTTTTTTTAAAATTAGCACTAATGGACATACTTTTTAGAATTTTCTCATCAGGAATCAAAAAAGTAAAAAATTTAAACCAAAATATAAAAAAAAGTTCATGAAAAACGAAAAAACTCAAAAAAAAAAAGTCACCAAGTTTTTTAGTTCAAACATAGGCAAAATGCTTAACTTTATATTCTATTTTTATGATCGCATCTATTTATTATATAGTGCTTATTAGTTTATTATCCATTTAAAAAAATCAAATTAATTCAATTTATGTAACTATGTAGTAGATTACATTTACCTACAAATAAATAAATAATAAATATTATTTTTTTTTTAAATAATAAAACAACTATCCTTCGTTCGATCACATAGCTACAAATATCGTATTAACTTCATTTTTTGTATAGACAACAATATCGTCAAACTCTACCTAATGAACGAATCCGATCATAAAAATATATTCAAAAACTAATATTCAAAAACTAAATGACTTCATGGCATAGAGCATAGTGTCCCACAAGGCTTGGTCCCCCACTTTCCAATTTCCCTTTATCTATTTGTTTTTTTTTTTTTTTACTGTGAGAGTAATTATGAGTAATTATTCAGTGCTACTCCTAGATACTCCTATTCGATATTATGACAATAAATTTTATAATATAAATATATAATTGTTCACTTTTATTAAGTGAATAAAAGAGAAGGAGTGACCATCATAGTATCAATGACATAATTTATTTATTAAAAATACCATAAGACACCGCCTACATAATATTCCAAGAGTACTTAATAACCTTCACCTCGAGTACTCTCTCAAAGGCAATTTGTAGCAAAAAAAAAATAAATGACTCCCTCGATTGTCTTTCTTTTTTTTTGTTTCTTTTACTATGAATTTCTCCTCCAATTCTCTCTTTTGATTCTTTTTTCTCAAAATGCCTTATTTATGCAACAAATAGTCAATAAATGGCAAAGAGAAGTAGCCAATAACCGCTCCCTCCTTCATTTTCTAATTTTTTGTTTCCTTTTTCTCAACCTCAAAGGTTGTAAATAGTGGGCTCCAAGTAATCCTTATTTTACCATGTGACTGCAACCAATGCAACCAACACATCCGATTTAGAAATATTTTTGTTTTATTCACATAAATAAGTTGTAGAAAAACTCTCTTTGTTGCACGTTTAACTTACATTTTATTCCTAAAATTCTATAAATTAGTTATTTTATTTGAAAATCAATATGCTTCAATTATATGAATAACGATATCCGATTAACTTGATTTTTTTACACAAATTAACTACTCATTAGATACAAAATCATAAACAATTCCAATCAAATTATAAAATTTAAATTAAAGCTCAAAATACTCTCACAGCAAGGATGCTGTGACTTGGATCACAACAGCGTCCTCTTTGCCAGGGGGTTGCAGGGTTAGGAAGGAAAAAAAATAGAAAAGAGACAATATGAAAATTTATTATCCATACTGATTACGACGTCCATGAAAATTGGTCAAAAAAAAGGGGCTTTCAGCTTAAAATTTAAAAAAATAAGTTTTAACGCGCAAGATCTATCAACAAAAATTTTAACACGTAAAGTCCAATTGCATTATTTCTTCCAAAAATTCCCTACAAACAGATAAATTTATCTATTTTGTATAACAAATAGATAAATTTATTTGTTTGATATTCATTTGTTATTCATTTGTTTAATATGCAAATAGATAAATTTATTTATTTACATATTTATGCATAATAAATAAATTTATCTATTTGCATATCAACACAGATAATGCAAA
>JAULJZ010172813.1:0-20432 GCA_032270985.1 Heliamphora pulchella
GGGGTGTGAATTAATTTATATAGTCAGTATAAAATTAATTACCCCAAATGTCCCGTTCAATACGCACAAAGTGTACTGGCATAGAGAGTTGGAACAATAGACGACGCTATTATCTATTCGCCGTAACCAAGACAGGCCTACTAAAACTCTGTGCCACAGTCATATTGATAGTATGTCTATTTTTTTTGGTAATTAATTATAATATAAAAGAAAAAAAATGTACGTGGCTCCAAAGGGCATACCCCAGGTAATTACATCACCTAACAATTAGGAGGAGACCTCCTACCAAGAGGGCACAAAAGATAAACAAACCTAACAACAACAAAAACAAGGCACACTTTACCCCCGCTAGACAGCGGGGAAAGCTATCTAACGAAGCATATTCCATGCACAACCCGCATAGATAGGAAAAACACCAGCTTACCAAGAGGACCAGAACCAAGCCAGCAAGTAGAAACTGGACGGCCACCACAAA
Source organism: Heliamphora pulchella (assembly GCA_032270985.1). NCBI lineage: Eukaryota > Viridiplantae > Streptophyta > Magnoliopsida > Ericales > Sarraceniaceae > Heliamphora > Heliamphora pulchella. The sequence goes on from JAULJZ010172813.1 coordinate 476, forward strand.
TAGACTCAAAAACCTGCTGAAGCTCGACTCCTCGAGAAGCTTTAAGCCTTATACTGATAAAGACCTACTCTCCCCAAAAGTCTTGCCAAAAAGCCTCTATAAAGTTGAGAAAATAACCAACTTCAAAAGCTCAGGAGGTCAAAGGAGGCTGGTCCTCTAACCCCGGCTCTAGGAAGCAGGAGAAAGAACAGCCCCAAGGGAACCTCAGGTGGGAGAAAGAGTCCAGCACCAAACTAACTCCGCCAACGGACCCAACTCCGCACCCTAACCAAATTGGGAACAAACCCAGACATAGCCCAAACAAGCAAAGAAACAAAACCTCCTCAGCCAAAATAAAGACTCTAAGAATAAGACAACGAAGGATCAAAACCACAAATCCAAGGGATAACCAAAGGGAACCATTAGAGATCTAAGAGCAAAGTACTAGAGGCAAATGGGCCCCTAGCCAACCAAAGAAAGCAACAGACAGATCAGCTCCAGAAAATTCCAGCTCAAAACTACCTAGGCAAACCACCAACTTACCCTGCGCACAGGGTCACCAAACAAAAACGGTGGAAGATCCCCACAAGTCAGTAGAAAGCTGAAGACAGAACAGCCCTAGAGAGAACTAGCTCAGAGAAACCTAGGCTATCCCAAAGAAAACTCTGCCATTAGATCCAAATGAAATAGATCCTCTGCTAAACCCTGCTTAAAGAACCTCCAAAAGATCCACACCAGTGGTACCCAGCCAGAAGTGCAGACAGGTCCTCATCCCTACCAAAGCAACCTCAATTCCTCGACAAAGAAACACACTCCCTGGAGGGAAGGGAGGAGAAAATAGGATCCAAGAAAGCTTGAGCTAACAAGAAACAAAAAGAACCACTGACAGGAGGCACCACGGGGTGTTCATTTCCATCTAAACTATGAACATAAAACTTATATTCTGCAAGAACCTAAAATCAGATCTTCTGTGTGCAAGTCGTACTCTACACACCAGATTAAATATTATACAGAATATCGGACATCCGTGCATAACATTGAAGAAATGATACACATACATTGCTCATAAAGATTCTCATAAAATAAAAAATTAATTTTATTAAAATAAAATTAAATACTAAAAACATAGTTTTCAGTATACTAACCCTAACAGTCAGGCCTTAAAACTACGATCTCTTTGATATCTGTCCAACACACCGGTGACCTACACGGCCTACTATACGCAAACTTTGCAAATGGTAGGTGATTTTCCCAAGAACCCCAAAAATCAAGCACCAAGCTCTCAACATATCCTCAAAAATCTGTATGGTCCGCTCAGATTGACTGTCCGTCTACGGATGAAAAGCAGTGCTAAACGTTAAGCTTGTCTCCAAAGCCACCTGAAGCAAAACACGACAGAAAGCTGGATGGCATAATCTGCTTTGATAAAAATGTACGCACTATGTGCGATTTGAGGTGCGACTGTAGGTGCGACTTCGCGAGGGTCCTGGCGCTTTTGCGCTAGGTTTTTTCACACTCGAAGATGGATCCGAAAGTTGGGATTCTTCCTGAAGCTTTGATTTCTTCTTATGCTGAAGTTAGGGTTTCCTCTCCTCGTGCGGAATATAACAAAGATAAGGGTCCGATGACGAGTTTTGCGCCGTCCTCACCTACGGGCCAAAGAACTTTGTCCAAGCTTAGTGAGATCTTCAAGGAAGCAAGTCATGCTCATGATGTATTCTCTAGTCTTGATGATATGGTGGATAAGGAAGAACAACGAGTTTGAAGGCGGTTAGAGCCCTTCAATACGGACATGCTTGATGCCGTTCGTGCTCGGCTTAACTGCTTAAAGGGCTTGAGCAGCCCAAACCACCTTCGATCGTCCCCACTACGACTGAAGTGGGAGATACGGTTCCTTCTGATGAAGAAGAGGAAATCGATCAAGATACACTAATGTTGAAGATGGCGCAACGAGATAAGGCTTTGGCTGAAAACCAAATTGATTTGATTAAAGAGGTAATTGCTAACAAAGAAGGAAGTATTGATCGTATCTCAGTGGAGAAGACGACCCGTGACGATTCTCCAAGGGAAAGGGTAGTTGAGACAGGTAAGGTAAGTCGATTTCCATCCATTGAACTTTATGATGACACGGATTCTTTGAGGCGTGAGCCACCCATTGTTAGGGATTACAGAGGAAGGGGAGGCGGGTGCCCCCCTTTTCGAAATAGAGGGGGACCGAGTTTTGGGGGAGACATGGCTCGAACCTCCCTAATCAGACGGAACCTAGATCGTGGGTAGAGGTGGTGAAGACAGTGCCCGCTCAAGATGGTGAAAATGGATCAGGGGTTGCCCAAGCTGCGGCTAAGGTGTTTGATGGAAGTTCCCAATCACGGCTTTTTTTTTGGGTAATTAAATGTAACATAAAAGAAAAAAAAAATATACATGATTCCAAGGGGCATACCCCAGGAGGTTACAACACTTACCAAACATAACACGAAAACAAAAACAACTAGACCCACATAACCCCCGCTGGGCAGTGGGGGAAAGAAACCATGCACAACCCGAAGGATATGAAGCAGCAAAACCAGCAGAAGCCGCCACCACCAAACCACACAAAAACAAATCGACCGACTAAATCAACCAATACAGACGACTGGATATTTGAATGCCGAACGACAAAAACAAACCAATCCAGACACAAGTTATTGGGGAAAGGAATACTAGTTCAAAGGACCACCAGAGGATTTTTTCTTTTTCCTTTTGCTAATACTCTCCTTCATTCCTGAATTTTTCTTTGCGGTAGAGGCCGGAGTTTCACACAAACCTTCATCCCCGACATCCAAGAGAGCTCGAATGAATTTGAGGAAAGAACTCCATAGACCGCTTGCTCCCTTACACCCACATCAGTTGACGTTGATAACTCCATAGTAGTAGCATCAACCTCAGGCACCTCAGCCACATCAGTGGAAACCTCCCTTGCCTTGATCAACCCATCCGCACAAGATGCCAAAGCATCTTCTTGTTCTTTACCAACCTGAATCCGAACGCACTGGTGCTCCACAGGAGCGACCTTACACTTACTAAGTTCATAACTGAGAGGAGGGTTCTCTCCCTTAGTAAACGCAGGTTCAATTGGATTTGTAGAGGAGGGAAAATGTTTAAGATTACATATATGGCCCAAAACTTTTCAAATTGAGCATTTGGGAGGAAGCCACTGATACTCCACCCAGACATCCGCCTCGTCGCCATTTTTTTTTTGATGACGGAGGAACCACCTCAAGGCAGGGCCCTTTGGACCCACCCCTAAGGCGTAAACCTCCGGATACCTGCACTCACCCGCAAACCACAGGTATCGGTTAAATCAGGGATCTTCCAACAGGAGTCAAACACAAAACCTCCGAGTTTACGACTCGTTGCCATTGAACTTAACTATCACCTCATTCGGGAGTTCATCTCCAGCGGAAATTTTAAAACACACCATTGGATAGTCTAACCGTTTGTTGGTTGCTGTGGCTTGATCAACATGGATAGGTTTACCAATGGAACTAGCAATCTTGTTGAGACCGGAAGCAGTCCAACATTCCAACGGGTGTTTATGAAGTTTAACCCACAATGGGATTGAGGAGGATTGATTTGTAGAGGGAACCAACATTCTCCTCCATTTGGTTAGAACCAAATAATGCTTGGAGAAGAAATATGGTCCTCCTTCCAAGACTTTCAGCTTAGTGGTTTCATCTTTGAACTCCCAACCACGGCTTTTGGAATCCCTCACTTCTCGGTCTTCTGGGGCTTCCTTGGATTTTGTTGAGGGGCTGGATTCTGAGGTGGTTGAAATTGAGAGTACTCTTATGGATGAGAAATCATGGGAAGATTACCTTGCGGACTATTTCCTTGACACCTCTCTTGCTTTCGATTTAGTCCGTGCTAGAACACTATGTGACCAAGAAGGATTGATTGGGGATTTGGGTAATGATAGGGGTTTCTTCCTCTTTCGGTTCAATTCAGTTGAGGCCATGAATCGCATTCTTGACAAGGGTCCCTGCCATTTTTTGGGTAAACTCCTCATCCTGCAACGCTAGAAAAAAAGATTCAAATTTGCTAAGGAATCTTTATCCAAAATTCCAGTATGGATTAAATTACATGACTTACCTCTGGAATTTTGGAATTACCCTTGTTTAAGTAGAATAACCAGTGCTATAGGGGTTCCTCTATACTTAGACCGAGCTACGGACTTCAAACATCATATCTCATATGCTCGGGTTTGTGTGGAGATTGATGCGGGGAAACCTCTTAAAGATTCTGTTCAAATCAAATGTGAAGGAGATATCATTTTCGTGGGGGTGGAATACCAAGGCTTGCCTGCTATGTGTTCCTTGTGTAAAGCTTTTGGCCATGATAATAAGAAGTGTAAATTTGCTAAACCGAGCGATCAACCTGCAAAATCAACGGAGCACTCCACTTGGACCCAGGTCAGTAAGGGTAAGAACATTATAGGCGGCGTTCAGGTTATGGAAGTGAGCCTGCAGCCACCATCTTCTTCGAATCTTCCCACTTGTGAGGTATTTCAATCTCAGCAGCCGAAAACCTGTGTGACTTGGCAAGATGAGGCTATGGCGGTTCCAAGACCCCTTCCCTTAAACAATCCGTTGATGTTGTTTCTACTCAGTAGGAGAAGCAAGTGGACCCCCATCTGAAAGGAACTCCTCATGCCAACAAAGATAGTGGGAGTGCTAATATAGCAGGTCGATCTCCCCTCACCCGCAGTAAATCAGCCATTGAGATGGAGCCGATTCCTGTTGTGGGACAAGGTACTGAATCTGAACCCCTAACTCCCATGGATGAGCTGGATAGTGGTCAGGAGCAGGTTATGTCTTCTCCTAAGGGCTCAAGTGCCAGGAAGGTGAATAGCTGCAAGAAGAAAAAGAAAAGGTCATTCACTTAACCCTTTTCTCTTTTAAATGTCTGTTACATCTTGGAATATACGGGGACTGAATAGTTCTTTTAAACAAAATGAATTGAAGTTTTTTGTTAAGTCTTCTCAGACTAAATTACTAGCTTTAAATGAAACTAGGATTAAAAATGACAAGGCCAACCTGATTTTTGATAAAATTTTCCCTTCCTGGAATTTTGAAAATAATTACGATTTTGGTGCTTTGGGTCGCATTTGGGTTTGTTGGGACCCTATTTTTGTTAGCTTTCAAGCTACTGATTTTGGGCATCAATGGATTCATGGGAAGGTTACCTTTTTGGAAAATAAAGCTTCTTTTTTGGTTACTTTTGTGTATGGTTTTAATACTTTTGGGGAGAGAGTTAGCCTCTGGAATAAACTTGTATCTCTTGCTTCTGGCCTCACTAACTTCCCCTGGTTAGCTCTGGGAGATTTTAATGCCAGACATTACCCTAATGAGCGTATTGGGGGGTGTGGTAAATGGCCTACACATATGGATGATTTTAGTAAGTGCCTGTATGAGGCTGAGTTAGACGACCTTAGATACAGTGGGTTCCAATTTACCTGGTCTAATAATCAGCAGGGTGATAAGTTTATCAAGTCTAAGATTGATCGTGCCCTTGTTAATGAGGCTAGGATCATCTCTATGACTCAATCAACTGCATTTTTTGGGCCTCCTAGCATCTCGGATCATTCGCGTATTGATATTATGCTTGATTTTGACAAAGCCAAGTCTAGAAAACCGTTTAAGTACTTTAACTTTTGGGCCAAGTGCCCCAAATTCATCCCTTTGGTTAAAGAGGTTTGGTGTAATTCTATTGATGGGTCGGATATGTACAGGGTTTTCCAAAAGTTGAAATTACTAAAAGTTCAGCTTAAAAAACTTAACAAGGATTCATATAGCGACATATCCAATCGAGTGGCCAGTTAGAGGGCTATCCTTGAGGACCTCCAACTTTGGCTTGATATGATCCCTAGTGATACGGATCTGTATGGCATGGAGAGGGCGGCTTTTAAATCTCTTGTTGATCTTATCATGGCTGAAGAATGTTTTTTCAAACAGAAATCCAGGATCCAATTGTTCAATCTAGGGGACTAGAATTCCAAGTTTTTCTTCAAATCTGTTAACTTTCAGCGTAATAGGTCTCGTATAACTTCTGTAACGAGTGAGAATGGGGTGGTTTACTCTGAAAAACATCATATCTCTGAGCATATTGTTGGCTACTACCAGGGCCTTCTTAGTACGGATGCTAATGTTGATAGGTTAGTTATCAGGGATTTAGAGGGGATTATTACTATGCGTCTTTCTCCCCAAAGTGTTGCTAGTATGATGAGAAATGTCTCTGAGGATGAGATCGGTGCTACCATGTGGTCCTTTAAAGGTAATAAAGCCCCTAGCCCGGATGGCTACTCAGCGTGTTTCTTTAAAGATACATGGGACGTGGTGGGTCAGGATGTAACTAGGGCGATTAAAAGTTTCTTTGACTCTAGCCATATCCTCTGCGAGATCAATACTACCCTCATAGCTTTGATACCTAAAGTCCCTAACCCTTCATCCATTAAGGAGTATAAGCCTATTTCCTGTTGCAACACTATCTATAAATGCATTTCCAAAATCATTGCTAATAGAATCAAGGACTCCTTGGCTGAGATCATTTCACCTGCTCAGTCTGCGTTCGTTAAGGGGCAGAGGATTGCAGATAATATTTTTCTATCACAGGAGCTCCTGAGGTAGTATCACAAACAAAGCCATGGCCCTAGATGTGCTCTTAAAGTTGACGTTATGAAAGCTTATGATAATGTACGTTGGGACTTTATGATTGAGGTTCTTAGGTGTATGGGTTTCCCAGAGAGAATGGTTTCTTGGATCAAGGAGTGTATTACTTCCCTAGCTTCTCCGTTAGCGTCAATAGTGAGCTCAATGGTTTCTTTCAGGGTAGGAAGGGTCTTCGACAGGGGGATCCTTTATCCCCCTATCTCTTTGTTATGGCCATGGAGGTTTTGGCTGGGTTGTTTGAGAAATGTACTCAGGAGGCTCCGTTCAGCTACCATTGGCGATGTGGCAAAAATAAGATTGTTCACCTCTTCTTTGCTGATGACCTTATGGTCTTTTCTAAGGCATAGGTTACTTCTATTAGAGTTATTCGGCAAGTCCTAGATGATTTCCAGAGGCTGTTTGGACATTCCCCTAGTCCCCAAAAAAGTGACATATATTTCTCTAGGGTTAGTAGTGTTTTGAAATAGGAGATCTTGGATACACTTGGCTTTTGGGAGGGCTCGCTTCCGATTAGATACCTAGGGGTTCCCCTTATTACCACTAAGCTTACATACCGGGATTGTAAGCCTCTCATTGATAGGATTGCTAGTAGGATCCAGGTGTGGACCAGTAAGTTTCTCTCTTACGCAGGTAGAGTCCAGCCGATTGGCTCTACTCTTTTCTCCATGTAGGTGTATTGGTCCTCCTTGTTTATTCTCCCCAAGAAAGTGTTTCGTGAGGTTGAGAGTTTACTTCGGGCCTTTTTGTGGAGTGGTCCTGATATGAAATCATCTGGGGCAAAAGTTGCTTGGGAGGAGGTGTGTGCCCCTCGTAAAGAGGGTGGCCTTGGGATTAAATTTTTGGGTTTATGGAATAAAGCTGCGGTAGCCAAGAATATTTGATTCTTGTTAACGGGGGGTGATGTGTCACTGTGGTGCATGTGGATTAAATCTAACATTCTTCGTGGTAAATCCTTTTGGGCGGTTAAGATCCCGCAACTTACCTCCTGGTGTTGGAGGAAGATCCTCCAGCTTTGACCGCTAGACAAACGTTACTTTCTTTACGAGTTTGGTAATGGTGATGATACTTTCTTATGGTCCCACCCTTGGCATCCATGGGGGTCTTTAGTTGTGGCTAAAGGACATAAGATTGTGTACGACTCGGGTATGGGTCTGGATGCTAAGGTTAAACAGATTGTGAATGGTAACTTCTGGAGATGGCCCTCTGCTGTGACTCTGGATCTTTTGGAGATGCGTAGAGAGGTGGGCTTTCTTTCGGATGCATCGCGGTGTGATAGAATCAAGTGGACCCTTAACGGTGGTAAATTCTTTATTGGGTCCCTTTGGGAGGAGATTCAGGTTCATAAACCTGTGCAGTCTTGGTGTAAATTGGTTTGGTTCAAGCACCACATTCCTCATGTTAGTTTTATTCTCTAGGTTGCAATTAGAGGTCGCCTTAGCACGGGGAATAGGCTCAGAATATTTGGTCTTGATTGTGATGTTAACTGTTGTTTATGTTATGGGGCCATCGAGACCCACGATCATCTCTTCTTTGCCTGCCCTTTTGTTTAGTCTATTTGAACTAAAGTTTTAGCAAACTGTGGGGTTAGCTGGTCTGAGAACTCTTGGATGGCATGGAAGGATGCTTTTGCTACTAAGGTGGTGGGTAAAGCCTTAAGTGCTAGCGTCAAAAGACTGGCTTTCTCTATCTCGGTTTACTACATTTGGCGGGAACGTAATCTTAGAAAGTTTCAGGGCCCGAAGAAGGGCTGGGAGAGAGTCCTGAAGGATATTTATGAGATGGTAAGAGAGAGACTTTCCACTCCTAGGCGAGTGCCTGTTTCTCAGACTAATATGGAGATCCAGGGTGAATGGAACCTGGTGATGGATATTTTTTCAACTAATGACTATAACTAACTGGTTCTTGTTTGCTACAGCTTGGCAGATTGTTTGGATGGCTGTGAGTTTTGCCTTTCCCTTTTCCTTGGAGCGATGAGTGATACAGTTCAAATGTGTGAGCGCTTTGAGAGGTTCTAACATTTATATTTTGCAAGTTTGTTTTTGTGCAGATTAGCATGAAAGGTCTAAGAGTTATTATTTCAAGAGGAGCTTTAGTGAGATTTGCTTTCCTTTCTTTTGGAGCTTGAGTTATACACTTGTCTGAATTTTGTGAGATTAGCCCTCTTTCTTTGGAGTGCTGAGTTCTTCTCTTAGTCTACTAGGAGTATTTTCCTCTCTAGGTGCGTGTGTTCTATTTTGTTCTCTCATTGGTCTATTCTGGTTAATGTGCTCAGGTCCCTATGGCTGCCAGCTCCTTGACAGAAGAGGCCTCGGTTGGGAGCGTAGTGTCCCCCATGTCCTGCCCTTTCTGTGGAGGAAGCTACCTGTTGAGCTTGGATTTTTTAGTTTTTTGCTGTAGGTTTATCTTTGTTCCAGCTTTTGATCCCAAGCTATGAGGGGTGTTCATAGCTTCTTTTTTTGTTATCTTGTTAGGGTAGGCTCATACTTTTGTTTGGGTTAGCTTTTTTCCTTTTTGTGTATCTTGGAGGTATGCTTGTGTTTTGTATTCCTCCCAATTGGTTTGGTGTATTTCCTGTTAACATTTTGTTATAGCCTTCCCTTTATGGCTTGTGTAAGGGATTGTGTGCATGTGTGGGTGTGTGCGTTGTTGGTTTTTGCTTGTTTTTGGTCATACAGGTTCGGTTTCGAGGTGTGCATTTTAAATAACCAGCGAGGGTATCACTCTTTTGTTTGTTGCGATTTGCCTATGCTTGGTGGCAGTCTATTGCCTCTAAAGGGTGGCCTTTTGTTGCTTCAAAGTTGTTTGGACAATTGGCTTTATTCCAGCCATCTCCTGCACATGTTTTGTCCTCATTACTAGCCCGGGTTTTAAATTGCTGCAGGTCGGCTTCTGCGGCTGTGTGTGTATACCGTTTTGCTGCAGCTTCTCCCTGCTTTTTGTGGTTGTTTCCTTGTTGTTGTGGTTTTTTGAGCATGGCAGGTTTTGGTTTGGGCTCGTGCGCCTACTTTATTCTAATTTGGGCATAATTGCATGGGCAGGTTTGTGCACAAGCTGTTTTTGGTTTGTATAGGCCTCAATTTGTTCTCTTGGTTTATGGTTTTCTAGCCCATTACCCTTCTGGTGTTATAGTTTAGGCACCCATATCTTGGCTTATTTTGTTTCTCTATGTTTGGTTTCGGCTTAGCCTAAAGCCGTTTGTTTGTTTCCGGCTAAGCCTATAGCTTTTTTTGTTTTGATTTTGGCTTTGTTCTTGGGTTGTTCTGTAAGGCCTAGGGCATGCCCCTTGTATTCTTGTTTCCTTTTATGCCCCTTGTATTCTTGTTTCCTTTTTTCTCTTATATCACATTTAATTACCCAGAAAAAATAGATACAGGTACTCTATGTAATCGAATAACTGACATACAGTCTACTCAGTTTGTCCACATAATCATTCACGCGAATGGGAACAAAGTGTGCAGACTTCGTCAGCCCATCGACTATAACCCAAACAGCGTCATGTCCCTTAGGCGATCTAGGAAGTCCCGATACAAAGTCCATCGTGATGTTCTCCTACTTTCATTCAGACACTGTCAACGGCTGTAACAACCCTGCTGGTCTTTGATGTTCTGCCTTTACCTACTGACAAGTAAGGCATCGAGAAACAAATTAAACCACATCTCTCTTCATTCCCTTCCACCAGAACTGACGGTGCAGGTCATGGTACATCTTGGTGCCTCTCAGGTGCACTGCAAGACGAGAATAATGAAAATCACGTATTACATCGGCACGGCATGACTTTGGTATAAACACTCTCCTTGCTAATCTCAAAATTTGATCCATGCCCACAACCCATTCCGTGGTGTCCTTTCCACTAGCAATACGATCCTATAACATTTGAGCCTCTTGATATGCCTATTGAACCCCTAGCAGACGAGTAACCAACATAGGTCGTGAAACCACATAAAATAAAGTTGCACCCTTTCTTGTCTCCTCGAGACATAAATCAAACTCACTAACCTCCCCAAGCATGTCCTATTCTCGTATAGCAACGGAAGCTAACGAACAATGAGATTTCCTACTAAGAGCGTCAGCCACAACATTGGCCTTCCGTGGATGGTACTGCAGTTCAAAGGCATAATCTTCCATCAACTCCATCTACCATCTACCATCGTTGGCGTAGATTCAGGTCCTTCTGTGAAAACAAGTATTTCAAACTCTTATGATGGGAAAAAAACTCAAAATGCTCACCATAAAGGTAGTGCTACCATGCCTTCAAGATAAAGACCATGGCTACCAACTCTAAATCATGTGTTGGATAACTCTTCTCATAAGTCTTCAACTATCGAGATCCATAAGGCACAACCTTACCTTCCTGCATCAGATCACAACCCAAACCATCATGTGACACATCACAATACACTATGTAATCCAAACCTCATTCTAGAATAACTAACACTGGTGCACTAGTAAACCACTTCTTCAACTCTTGGAATGCAAACTCACAGGGCTCGCACCAAACAAACTTGATTCTCTTTCGCGTAAGATGTGTCATCGGCACAGCAAGTCTAGAAAAATCTTTCCCGAATCGCTAATAGTAGCTAGCCAAACCCAGAAAGCTGCGGATCTCAAATACATTCTTTGGTCGTTCCTAACTCATTACTGCGTCAGTCTTCAAAGAATCCACTAAGACTCCACCCCTCGATATCACATATCCAAGAAACCTTACCTCAAGCATCCAAAACTCACACTTTTCGAACTTCGCATACAGACGATGCTCTCTCAAAAGCTGTAGAACAATACACAGGTGTTCTTCATGCATCTCCCTCGTAGGTGAATAGATATGAATGTCATCCACGAACACAACACAAAACTGTCCAAATACGGATGAAAGATACAATTCATCAAGCCCATGAATGTCACAGAACCATTCATTAAACCGAACGGCATAACCAAGAACTCATAATAACCATAACGAGTTCGAAAGGCGGTCTTCGTTATGTCTTCATCCCTAATCCTCAACGATGATACCCTGACTTCACATTAATCCTCAAAAAGCAACTCGAACGTTTTAGTTGATCAAGCAAGTCACCAATCATTGGCATAGGATACTTATTTTTCACCGTTACTTGATTCAACTTTTGATAGTCAATACACAATCTCAAGGACCCATCATTCTTTTTAGCAAATAAAGCTGGAGCTCCCTACAACGACGTACTCGGACTACAAACCCCTTATCAAGAAACTCCTAAAGTTGTACCTTGAGTTCTCGCAACTCAGCCGGTGCAAAACGATAAGATGGCATTGAAAGAGGAGTAGCTCCCTGAACAAAATCGATAGAAAACTCTACATCACGACTCGATGGCAACTAAAACAGATTCTCAAGAAAGACATTTGGATAGTCGCAAACCACAGGGGGAAACTCCCCTCAAACCTCAACTGCCTCATCCAACATGAGAGCAGAAAAGAGGAAACCCAGGTTCTCTCGATTCTGAGCAACACTGGGCATGGACACCAAACCCTCGTCCCAATTGCCCACAAAACAAAAGCAATCACCCTTAGGCATACAAATCGATACCCTCCGTCAATCACAATTGATAAGGCACGATAGGTGGTCAGCCAGTCCATCCCTAGAATGATATCAAATGTGGTCATGTCTAGAATGATGAAATCTGTAGGGTTCTTTTGGAATAGATAAATAATAAATAATAATGTATAGGTGAAATATGCGAAGTAGTCAGAAACACAGAACAAAGAGAGATAAGATTGGGTGAAGGAGAATGCTAATTGAGTATGGAATTTTGGCAGTATGAACAACGTTTAGGCTCTCCAAATCTGATTCTTCCCGGAAGCATCACTATCCCTCCTATTTATAACACTCAGAGGAGTTATGTTAGGATTGTGATAGGATTCTTTAAGAGATATAATTATATCATGAAAGGTGATCTTGGGAAATCAAGAGATTTTATTCGACAATCGACCAGGTAGTGTTCTACTCAAACTCAACTAGGTCGGCCAACAGGTGCCCTGTGGGTATCTGACCCACTTGGGTCTAATACCCAACCCACTCGGGTTGAGTGACTCAGGGGTCACTCGAGTGGGAGGGTCCCATAGTCTGATAAATCCTTTCCTTAGCCACCAAACCACATGTCTCCCAACATCCCGTGCAGGATTGTACGACCATTATCTTCATTGTCTCTGGGATAGTCTTTCGATTCTCAGAGGAATCTATAATCATGTAGTTTATGCTATATTTTTGCTGTTCAGTCTGTGCTGAGGCCACATAGTCGGTGCTATGTTATCATGATTAGGTAATCAGAGCTACGTTACAGTCTGTGCTGTCTTTACGACCCGTGTCGTGCAATAATACAGTATGTGCTGTCTTCATGATCTGTGCCATAGCAAGTAGTCAGAGCTACTATCATAGTCAGAGCTACGCTTCATAGTCTATGCTATGGAATGTCTTCATTCGTAGTCAGGGCTACGCTTCATAGTCTGTGCTAGGAATGTCTTCATTCGTAGTTAGGGCTACGCTTCATAGTCTGTGCTACGGAATATCTTCATTCATAGTTAGAGCTACACTTCATAGTTTGTGCTATGAAATGTCTTGTGCCTCTGCACGATGAGCAGCGATATTAGTTGGCAGAGTTATAGGGGGTCCTAGCAGCTCGAATCCCTAGTAATTCAAGTCACTAGTGGAATGAGTAGTTTGTGTCATCACCTGAGTACTTGGGTTAGAGTAGTCGACACCGATTAAATGGAAGAATACCCGAGCTATTAGAGGGGTGAGTAGCTCGGGTCATAAGTGACTCGAGTTATGAGAAGTATTGCACCCGAGCTACTAGAGGGGTGAGTAGCTCGGGTCATGAGTAACTCGAGTGGATGTATTGTTTAAATCATGTAGTTAAGAACAAGAAATAATTCTTGTCGCCAAAATAGAGTTCTGTACCCAAACGACCCGAGATATCATATAGGTTGAACCGCTCGCCCGAGAAGGGGAGCCAAGTGGCTCGACCGCCTAACGGGCCGATTGTACTAGAGCAGGTAAAATGTACCATAGTGGATCAATCGTGCCTGAGTAGCGCGACTGTACCCGAGTGGCTCGACTGTACACGAGTAGCTCGGGTGTACCCAAGTTGATCGACTGTACACGAGTAGCTCAGGTGTACCCGAGTAGGTCGACTATACACGAGTAGCTCAAATATCGTACTTATCTTGAGAAGTTTCGTATTGACTTTATTTCATCCTTACTCTTAATATTAGCTTACTCAAGCTATCTGCCCTAGTGGCTTGGTCCATAATTATTTATGTATTTATTATTCAAAATTTATATGTTAATAGGCAACGACCCACCTACAAAATCAAACTCTAAACAGCGACCAGTGACCTCCAACTCACAGGATCTATAAACTCAATCCAACACCACATTCCCATTGACTGGAGTCTTTACACGCAATGTACTACCCAATGAATTTGCCTCCAACCCCAAAACGAATGCAAAAGTAGATGAAATAAAGGAATGCGATGCTCCCGTGTCGATAAGAACACTGACCCATGATCTATACACTAAGAGAGTGCCTCTAATCACTGATGTAGTAGCTGCAGCATCAGGCACGACTAGTGCCTTAGAAGAACTGGGATCAGTAAGGGCATATACTCTATCTGTCATGTGGTGCTCTAGTCTGTCCACTGTAGCCTTGGACTGTCGACTGCTACGCTGACTGTACTAAGGCACCCCCGTCTGCAATCCTAGATGCCTAAGCCAAAGGCTACTGATAAATCTGTCATCCCTATGCAGGCGAAACAACTGGTGCACCTGCCATACTTTGCACACTCCTACCCCGAGGGCGGCTCCTACGAATGTGTCCTGACTAGCCACATCTATGACAAATCGACGGCTCTCTCCCTTTTGACTGAACAGGCACTAAACTCTGAAATTGCCTTTTTTGCGGGCACTCCGACACTCGATGCCTTGGATGAATGAGCTCTCTTGCCTCCGGCCTTCCCGTTGAAGCCACTGAGGGTACTGATGCAGAAAACTGCTTCATATGATCCCATAGGATGAGAACTCAGACCATACGTCCTCTGGCATTTGTTCCTGCACCCCTAAAACTGCGTACCTCCTCAGATCCTACTGGTTTCTACTTTCTCTAACCCTACGTGTCTCATTTAGGGTATTTTTTACCATAATGGCTATTTTCACCAATTCTGTAGAGAAGCGCATCCTAATTGCCGCCACTCGATCTCGGATCGCAGGTCTTAAACCCCTTTCAAACCTCTTTGTACGCAGCTCGTCTAAAGATACAATTTATTGTGCAAAAGAGGACAAGCTAGTAAACTCTGCCTCATACTGAACCACGATCATCACTCCTTGGGTAAGGGAAAGGAACTCCTCATGGTAAAGATCTCTCGAGGACTTAAGAAAGTACTCCTCATGTCTGGTCTGTCCCTTAGTTTGCCTAAAAGTGATATCTATTTCTTCGAGGTTACTAATAGTTTGAAACGTGACTTCCTGGACATTATCAGGTTTAGAGAGGGTTCTCTTTCGGTGCGCTATCTTGGTGTTCCTTCGATAACCACGAAGCTCTCCTATAAAGAGTGTCGCCCCCTCATTGATAAGATTGCTAAGCGTATTCAAGTTTGGACCAGTAAGTACCTCTCTTATGTAGGCCGGTTACAACTTCTTGGCTTTATCATTTTCTCTATGCAAGTGTACTGGGCCTCTTTATTTATCCTCCCTAAGAAAGTCCTCCGGGAAGTTGAGAGTCTGATGAGGGCTTTCTTGTGGAGTGGTCCTGATATGAAGTCCTCTGGTGCTAAGGTCGCCTAGGAAGAGGTTTGTGACCTTAAGAGGAAAGGTGGCCTGGGGATTAAATCCCTTGTCACAGGGGGCTCCATCTCCATGTGGAGCATGTGGATTAAGTCCAATATCCTTAGGAGTGAATCCTTCTGGTCGGCTGAAATTCCCTAGTCGGCCTCGTGGTGTTAGCGAAAGTTACTTCAACATCGCCCTCTCATCAAGGACTTTGTGTGGTATGAGATCGGGAATGGGGAAGAAACTTTCTTGTGGTTGGACCCCTAGCACCCATTGGGGTCTATTGTTGAGATGAGGGGCGCTAGGATTATTTACGACTCGGGTATGGACCGGTTGGCTAGGGTGCATTCCATTGTTAATGGGAGAGCTTGGAAATGTCCTTCTGCTATCTCCATGGATCTGATTGAGATTGCCTGAGAGGTTAAGTTTAGCCCCGATGCGGCCAAGAAAGACAGTATTCGTTGGCTTCTTTTCGAGGGTAAATTTACCATTGGGGCTCTGTGGGAGGAGATCCGTGTTCATAAGCCTAAGCTTGTCTGGTGTAATTTGGTGTGGTTTAAGCATCATATCCCTAGGGTTAGTTTTATCCTTTGGCTTGTGGTTAGGGGTCGCCTAAATACTGGTGACATGCTTAGAATGTTTGGTTTAAACTACGAGTTTCAGTGCAGCCTTTGCTCGGGTAGTCTGGAAACTCATGATCACCTCTTTTTTAATTGCCCATTTTTCTGTAAAGTGTGGGAGGGTATCTTGCAAAGTGTGGTTTAGATTGGTTCGAATCCTATTGGGATGGTTGGTGGAACAAGTTTGCCTCTAGTGTTGGTGGTCAGTCTCTGACTTCTATGGTTAGGAGGATGGCGTTGTCTGTGTCGGTTTACTGTATCTGGAGAGAGCGTAACTTGCGTAAATTTCGTGATTCCATGTATGATTATAAATTTGTGTTTAAGGAGATTTATGATATGATTAGAGATCGGTGCTCTTCCAGACGTAACATTCCTACTTCGACTTCTAATCTGGCTATCCATGGGGAATGGAGTCTTTTGAATTCCATTTTTGATTCTTACAACTAATTCTCACTTTTTTGTTACAGTGCTACATTGGTTGAAGTGTGAGCGGCGCTATCCCATTAGTGCCCTGTGGTAGTATAGTAATTTATTTTGTCTTCTTACTTGGATGTTCTTGTGCAAATCTTTATGGAGGCTATAAGGAGCTGTGAGCCTTGGGATCTTTTCTTTAGAGCATTGAGTGTTATACACTAAACACATTTTAGGGGAGTGTTGAGAGGGTTTTATCTAACTTTTAACTATTCTGTTCCTTGTGCAGTGTTCTATCAAGCGGAGCTTTAGTGAGAATTGTTTCTTTTTTTCTTTTGGAGCTTGAGCTGTACACTTGTTTGGTTTCTTGTGCGATTAGTCCCCTATTCTTTGGAGTGTTGTGTTTTCTTTTAGTTTGCTAGGTGTTCCATCTCTGGGTGCGTGCGTTCTATTTTGATCTTTCATTGGTTTTATTCTGGTTGCCTTGTTCAGGTGCCGATGGCTGCCAGCCCCTAGAAGGAAGAAGCCTCGGTTGGGAGCTTAATGTACCTTGGGTTTGTTCTTTCCTCGGAAGAAGAAGCCTTAGTGTACCTTGGTTTGTTGATTATACAGGTTTTGGTTTTTGGTTCAGGCCTTTTGTTCCGTAGCTATGAGGGGTGTTCATAGCTTCTCTATACTTGTCTGCCTTGCTGTTCTGTGTAGATAGGTTCTATGCTTTATGTTTGGATTAGTTTGGTTTATTTTTGTGACTTGCCTGCCATGTTGGGGTTGTCCCTGTTAGGCCTTTTCTCTTCAGCTAGGTTATTTTTTGGGTTTCTTGGGTTTATTGTATCTTGCCATGGATTCCTTATTTTTTAGCCTTCCCCTTACGATTGTGTAAGGGACTGTGTGCGTGTGTGGCTGTGTGAGTTGTGGGGTTTTGTTTGGAATTTGCCTCTCAGGTTCGGTTTTTTGAGGTGGGCTAGGTGATTACTAGGCTCGGTTCTGATGTATGATGCCTTCTTCGGCTTTTTTGTTAAATCATTCCCTAGTTTTCTTGGGGTAATTACTGCCGCTGTAGTGGAGCTTTAATTATTGGCTTTTGATTCTTGGGTTGATGGTTGCACAGGTCTGTTCAATTTGGCTGTAGTGGCCTTATTTGGGTTCTGTTGCTGCGGTTTTGAAGATGGCTGTTCTGAGTTTGGGTGGTTAGTTTTGTTTTGTGCCTTCATTGGTTAATTGTATAGGCTTTTCATGTTGGTTCTCAGGTGGTTGGTTTTTGTCTAGCTTGTGTAAGGTTGGTCTAATTTCCTCTCCCATCTTCTAAATTATGGGGCGGAAATAGTGGCCTCTCTTTTTTGGCTTTTGGTTGTTTTCATTGTCCGGTCGTGGCTAAGTCGAAAGCCTTTTATGTTTTTGGGTTGGTTTGCTTTTTTTTTTTTGTGTGTTTGTAAGGTCTGGGGTTGTGCCCCTTGTAAGCATGTAATTGTTTTCTTTTCTTTTATGTCACAGTTAATTATCCAAAAAAAAAGTACTTCTCTAGAAATACCTTTGTAAAAGCATCCCATGTGCCTCCCACTATAGTTCTGGAAAACTTCCACCACTCATGGACATTCCCTCTCAACTGGAATGCAACGAATGCAACTCTCAAATCATCCTCAACTATCTGTAGTGTTTCTAGAATTCTAGTCACATGCTCCAACCATTCTGTGGCCACCTTGGGATTGGGGTCCCCAACAAAGGTAGGAGGGTCAAGGCGTCAAAACTTGCGCATTGCGATAGTCGTCCTCAGCTCGGGTACTCTCTCTCTCCTCCTAGCAGCCTCGGCTAGATGATGGATGGAGCCTACAATCTCACGTGGCAAGTTTACCTCATGTACAGGTCCTTGGGGAGCATTAGCATTCCCAGCATCAGGGATTGACACATCCCCATGGCCTCAACCCCGGTCTCGTCCTCCTCGCGCAGACATAACTTCTATACGAAAGCAGCATAACAACATAAGCTTTCATCCGTCATGTTATTACTAACATAAAAGACATAATCATAATAACACATAGCTATTTGAGATCATGTAAACAAATCTCACATGCTGAGGAGAACCGACAAGAACGACGCGTCAATTTGGATAACCTACTTAGCTTCCTTGCTAGAAAATACGTCGGCTAAACTCATTTCTAACTTGACTTCCAAATTTGTTAATCCAAACGCCTGAAGGCAAGACTAAGAATCCTAAGGTCCAACCTCCATACTCACGTATACACAACATCCTTATGCTCAATAAGCTATCATGCTCATGTTATAAAAATACTTAAACACATGCAACCAAGTACACACATATTTTCTCACAAGGTGATGCACCATCTTTCCACGGCTTTTAGGTATTCAAACCCAGAGCTCTGATACCAAGTTATCACGTCCCAAAACCCAGGTCACCTGAAAAGCCCACGGAACAACCATTTGGGATACCACGGTCCACCAAATTGCCCGAACCCAAACGGGTCAAAGATCAAAACGATAACAAAATTTTATTTGTAAAACAATTATCAAAATATGCCATTTTGTGAACAAGGGTTATCCCCAAGCCAGAACAACAAAACTACTAATAACCCAAGGTCTCTCTCTCAAAACAAACAAACATTCCATACATGCATAATATATCACCTCAAGGCTCACAAAATATTTTTCAAAGAACAGGCAGTACATGTAATAGTACATGATTTCCATAACAAAAAAAAAACATAAAAGAAGTCTTCTGCATTCTCGGCTCCTCTAGACCATCACTTATGAACACAGTTACCTGAAAAAGGTTTTTACAAGTCCCACATCGTGAGCCGAAACCCAATAAAAATAGACTATAATACAGTAAAGCGGGATATGCAATCACATAGTATAGAATTGACTCAACTATACGAACCTCAAAACGGTTTTCCATCCTTAAAATCACACATTTCATACCATGTAAATAATTTTCAATAGTTAAAAAAAAACAGTAACAAAACGTTATTTTCCACTCAGTTTCCACAACCGACAATGAACCTTATGCACCGATTCTGTCACACCCGAGGCAAATGTAACAATTATAGACTCTCGCTCATTAGCCTAGACCCAGGCCATATAAAAACCCGCTAGGTAATAACAAATTCTATACAGAGTCACAGCAACGCATGCTACCCACAAGGGCAACTAGTACATTTACGGGGATTAACCCGAAGGAGCGAAGCACCTACTTGCGCAAAATTTTTAGATTTTTATCGAGGACCAATGGCAACCCAAATACATACGCACAGCCACGGCACATCTATTGAATCATTAAAAATCAACAAGTAGCTCGACTACGAAAATATTTAAAATCATACATTAATCATGTACAAAACATCCAACGGCCCTCCGCCACGACGTTCCTAATCAAGAAAAAATGACCAACATCTTTCAAAGATTTTACCGTTTCAACTGAAACATTCAAAATCGTGACT
>JAULJZ010172830.1:0-48705 GCA_032270985.1 Heliamphora pulchella
AATTGTTTCATCATGCTTCATTTTGAATAATTCATAATTATGAACAAGCAGACTGATTTTTGACTCTTTCACTTGATGTGTATCCTCACGGATAACTTCGAGTTATCCTAAATTTATTTAGCGGTATCACAAGTCGAGATCCTATTGAACTCGTTTGGGTCAAGTGAGCAGTACAGAAGATTCATGGCTTTAGTATTTTTTTGTATCTCTCTTATGTCGGTTTCAGTCCATTCAGCCTCTGATTTTGGGACAGCAGCCCCTTCAACAGTTTTGGAGGGTCTTTTGGGTCTATTTATAATAACTCGCCAAATGTCGTAATCTACGGTTTGAATATAGATTCTCATTCTAGCCTTCCAATAATAATAGTTTGTTCCATTGAACAAGGGAGGTCTATTGGTCGATTGACCTTCGGATTAGATAGGTCCGATGCTAGTGGTTGCCATATAAAACTCTTAGACTGTTAAGTCAAAGATAAGAGCCCAAGCTCTGATACCAATTGTTAATTCTAGGTAACCCAATAGGGGGTGAATTGGGTCTTTAAAAAATAATGACAATTTAAAAACTTTTTCCAGAAAGTTTTTAATATTGCAATAAGGCAAGATAAGCAAATATGGAAACAATACAAATATTAAAAGATGAGGGATAGAGAGAAAGAACAAGACACTTGAGATTTATAGTGGTTTGGCTTTATCCTAACCTACGTCCACTTCTCAAGATCTCCCTTGAGTATTTTTACTAAACAGAATACTTCATGGGCGTATTCCAAGCTTTTACAATCTTTAAAACTTTGCTTGAATGAGCTGAATGTATACAGGCACATTCACAAGCCTAACAGCATCAAGAAGATTCTATGAAAATAAGTCTCTATTTTCTTCTAATCTCTCTTGAACTCTTCTTTGATGAGTTTCACTCACTCACTCAAAGGATAAAGGGTGACTCACCCTTGAATACAATAAATAAAGAGTATTAATGAAGAACACTCACTCTCTTTACAGAAAAGATCTACAATAAATGAGAAGGTAAAAAGAACAGAGAAACAAGAGCTGGAGATTTTTATAATAAATGATAGCTTGAGAGTAATGAGATTTGATTCAAGCAATAGAACAGTAAATGTGAGTCTCCAGATCTCTTAAATGCTGAGAAGCTACTTCTTATATAAGTTCTTGTGCATTCATGACCGTTGGAGGTAGGTGGGAGCAATATATGCCAAAAATCCAACCGTTGAGATCTGTCGCGATTTGAATTTTAGTCGCTGGTGTCGACACAATTACCTTTGGTGTCGACACAAAGTGTCTAGGGCTGGGTTCTTCAAGTAGTTGGGTCGACACGAATTTTCTGAGGGGTCGACACAATTTCTGCATTCTACCTTCTAACATTCTGGTGTCGACACATTTGAATCTGGTGTCGACTCGTTTGAATCTTCAGCATCCGGCGGAACCATTTTGTGTCGACTCAACTTGCCTTTAGTGTCGACACTAAAATTCTGCAGGAAGCCTCGGTTCTTTTGTGTCAACACATTTAGTCTTGGGGTCGAAACCAACATTCTGCAGGCAGGCTCGGGACTTTTGGGTTGACACATTTAGACTTAGGGTCGACACCAAAAATCTGCAGGAGGTCTCGGTTATTTTGTGTCGACACAACTTCTATTTGTGTCGACCCAAACTTTCGGATACCAAAAGTGAGGATCACTTTTGTGTCGACTCAAAATGAGTCCTGAGAGCTTTGGCTCTTTTGTGTTGATACAAAACTTGTTTGTGTCGACACTAACTCTTTGATACTTGAATAATCAACTTGTAAAACAGTTAGGGTGTCAAACCATTTGATCAATGGGTGTTGACATACTTGATAAGCTTCAAGTATACTTTGCCTTAAAAGTATTTGACTTAATTTTTAATTAAGATCAACACGAAATATTCTTATTCAAAAATGCTTAAGTGTTTGAACCTTTTTGAGATATAAGTCATTTCTTTTTGGCTAAGGTGTCAACTTAATTGTTCAAGATGTGTTAATACTTTCATTTTGGAAATAAAAATATTATCCATTTAAAATTATTTATTCTTAGAAAATGAATTATGAAAATCATCAAAATCAAAATAAAAAGCCTTTGGGCTAACATGTTACTTGGTTTTTGAAAAAAACTAAAAAAAAACAAAAAGAAGGTTGCGGGTCTTTTAAAAACGTAACCAGAAACAAAAGGGTTTGGGGGCTAAGGTATGAAAAGAGAAGATGTTAGGCAGCCTTTTCGCCCAACCGTGAGGTTAGCCTCTACTTTATTAATATTGGTTCTTGTTGTAAACTTTTTAAAGGTAACATGTACAGAACGTGAGTTTAAAAAGAGCTCAAACAAAAGCAAGCAACGAAACAAAAACCTAACTAGGATCCTAGGGTCATACAACTTAGTTATTATTTTTAGATATGTCACAAGTATCATTTGAGCAAAGCAAAGCAAAAAACATGCGAATAAGCGATAAAATCAACAAACAAAAGTCTAAGGGTCATGTAACAATGTTTCTGCCCCTAGCATGCTATAAATAGGCTGTACAAAAAAAATAGGAGAGGCTAAAACACCATATTTACGCTACTGGATATGCAAAAAACTCACGGCCATAATAACGAATGTTACGGCCGTGACAAATATAGTCACAAAACATGTGGTCGTGACAAATATGAGGATATCACGAGGAACAGAATGAAAAATCTCACGGCCATGACAAATAAAAGTCGCAGCCATGGTTTTTAAGGGTACAAAAAGGATATAAACATCGCACAATGCTTAGAACAAGCTCAAGTGGATAGGAAATGTAGAACAGAGACCATAACCCATTCATTTTAGACTAGATCTACTATCCTCCATCCTCTACAGAAACAATATCCCTAAAACAGAAAGTACAGAATATGAAAATGAACAACAGAATACTTAAAATATATTTTCATGTGACTGGTCTCACAAAATCTCATGGTTGTAGTAAAAGAATATGGCGGCTGTTATGTTTGTAGATCTACAAAACAGAGAGAAATGGGGTATACAGAAGGGAGACCATGACCCATATAATCGAGGCTAGATCTACCATCCATTTCCCATTAAGAATATGGACTATGATATAGAATATGTAAAATAGAATAAATAAAGGAAAGACCTTAAAGATAAAGGAATAATAGAAAGTTTTTAAAATGGTTTTCATGCTTTTAGCCTTATAAGAATATCACGGCTGTGGCAACATGATGTTGCAGCCGTGACAAATGAAGGTATAAAAAGTGTCGGCCAAGTATACAAAGCTCACGACCGTTATTGTATGTTTAACACAACACTTGACCATGACATTGAAAGGTCGCGGCCATCATGTCTTCATAATCACAGAACATACAGATAGAAATGTGTACAAAATGGAGGCCATGACCCATTTGGTTTAGGCCAGATCTGCCATTCATTACCCAATAAGAAGATAATTGAGGTACAAAAAAGAGAAGATGCTAAACAGAGTAATGAAAGGAGATAAAACCTTGAAATAAACAAATATCAGAGAGTCTTGAAGAGAGTTTTCACGTTTTTAGCCTTGAAACAAATGTCGTGGCCGTAATAATATGATGTTGTGGCCATGAGTAAATGAGGCATAAATGTATTGGCCCTCGTCAAAAAGGTCAATACCGTGACTGTAGGTTTAACAAAACATACGGCGGTGACATGAGAAGGCCGCGTCCGTCATGTTCCAGAAGCTTAAAAAGCTTTTGAAGTGCTCAGTGTGCTCGTGGGCATCAAAATAGAATAGAAATGACTGTAAATATACGAAACAAAAAGCTATGAATACACTGTGTATGATAAAAAACTTGAAGGAACAATGTTTACATTGAAATAAATGACAAATAAACAATAAAAGCAATGGAAACCTTATCCACGACATCCTTGAGGGAAGAAAATGAGGGTTTAAGAAGAGTCATGGGTTCTTAAGGTTACCTCGTGTGAATATCCATCTTAAATGGCCCCTTGGGAGTGAAAATATGATATCTTCAAGCCAATACGAGCTTTACGAACTGTTTCAACACAAGCAAAAACACGAACGAGGCTCGGGAAGTGTGGAATGGATAGGAGAATATCGGATGGGGGTATATTTGGGCAGAACTTGGGCCTCTAGGTTTTTTTTTCTTCTTCTTCTTCTTCTTCTTCTTCTTTTTCTTCTTCTGCTACTGCTTGGAAACGTCGCCTATTTATAGGTAAGGTGAGCAACATAGACCCCCTCTGAGATGCTGCCAGTTGTCCAAAAAGGGATAATAATGACGATTGCTACCTTTTTACTTTTTCACAGTGACGATCGCTACCTTTATGGTGATGAAAAAGACAACTATAACTTTCTAAAGTTGCGACCTGGATAAACAAGCGGCGGCCATGACAAAGAAAGTCACGACTTGGTTTAGGGTTTGCAAAAAGGTTATGACCGTGACATAAATGTCACGGCCTAAAGGCTTTTAGGATTTTTTCTTGGGCTTTGAGCTATATTCGTGGTTTTACTTGCTTGAGAGTATCTTTGAGCATGATTTTCATACTTTCGTCATTGGAGCACATATGAGATGGGTGCCTAAGATTTGGCTTGGTCAGATTATGGTGTTTATAGAAACAACAACCCACTTTGTCAAGGCTGGATCTACCATCTGTTATTCCAACGGTGACATAGGTTTTGAGACAGAATGCATACGACATTAAAAATATGTAACAGAAGGTTTTAGGCATAGTTTTCATGCTACTGGTCTTCACAAAAAGATCACAGCTATAGCAACAAAATGTTGTGGTTGTGACAAAAATGAAAAGTAAAATAGTGGCTAAAAGAAAATATATAGCGGCCGTAATAATATGGTCAAAATATCTCACGGCCATGACAATCAAGGATCACAGCCGTTAGGTTTTATAAATCATAGAAACAATCTTATGTATTTAGTGTGCCAGTAAACACGAAAATGGATTGAAACCTGCCATTCTAGCATTATAGAAAGCTATAAACATGTTGTTTTCAATAAAAGCTCATATAAACATGCTTGGCATAAATAACTTGAATACTAAGAAAGAATCAATAAATGGAAATATTAATCGTGACAACCCCCCGTAGAGAGAGAATAAGGGTTTAAGAAACGTCACAATTTTCTAAGGTTACCTGGAGTAAAAAACCGTCTTGGACGTCCTCTCGGATGTGGAAGACAAGAATCGCTAAGCAGTCCATGCTCCGATAGCCTCACCAATGCAAGAAAAGTAACAAACTAGGTCCAGGAGTATCAGGAATATGATTGTTGGAATATCGAAATATCGAGTGGGGAACAGATTTGGCAGAGTATTGGTATCTAGGTGTTTTTCTCTCTGGTCTCTGTGAAAATAGGGCCCTATTTATAGGCAATAAGGCAACACAGGCATCCTCTGGAATGCTTTTACATGTCCAAAAAGGTGTCAAACTCGCGGCCGTGACCTTTAGTTGTACGAACAGTGCCGACCGTGACCTTTATTATATGAACAGTGATAGTCGTGACCTTCAAAAGTCGCAGCTAGGTTTAGATTTTCAAAAAAATAGGGGCTATGACAAACGAAAGTTGCGGCTGCTCTAGGATTACAAAAGGTGGCAGCCGTGAGGTTCATGAATGTCGCGGCCTGAAGGTTTTTGGTGGTTTCTTTGATTTTGAACTGAATTCCTGACTTTACTTGCTTGAGAGTATCTTTGAGTATAATTCACATGTTTTCATCATTGGGGAGCATTCGAGACAGGTGCCTAAGATTCGACTTGTTCAAATTGGGGTGTCTGCACTTGTCCCTCTTTGACATAACTTGTAACAACTCGTGGTGCAAGTAAATGCCAAAGCTCCAAAGACAAACCAATTGCATAAGTTGCCAATCTTAGGCACAAACAAAACCTATAAAAAATCATGGTCAAACCCGAATTTCTATTGAGCTTTTTACGTACCCCATTATAAGGGATCAGACTGGTCGTAGTTCGCGGGATAATGCATATGATGTAAATAGACTAATCATGATGCATGGCAGATATGATATGATGCAAGCAAGTACAATGCAAACATACAAAAATTTAGGGTCACAACATGGACCGAAGAATCAAAGATCAGTTTTTGGTCATGAAGAGGACCAAATAGATAATCATTGATTTTAGGTTATGAAAGGACCAAAAGGTCAGCATTAGGTCATGAAGAGGATTGAATGGTCATTTTAAGGTCATGAGGGGAACTGAAGGTTTAAGGGGGCATTTTTAGGTCATACAAAGATCGAATGGTCAGTTTAAGGTCATGAGGAGGACCGAAGAGATGGGTATCAGTTTTAGGTCATAAAAAGACTAACAAGTTAGTTTAAGATCATGAGGATGATCGAACATTCTAGGGGATAGTTTTAGGTCATGTAAGGACCGAAGAGTCAGCTTAATGCTATGAGGAGAACCGAAGAGATGGGTATCAATTTTAGGCCATGAAAGGATTGACGAGTTAGTTTAAGGTTATGAGGAGGTCCAAACATCTTAGAGGTAGTTTTAGGTCATGCAAGGACCGATAAGTTAGTTTAAGGTCATGAAGATGACCGAAGAGATGGGTATCAATTTTAGTTCATGAAAGGACGAACGAGTTAATTTAAGGTCATGAGGAGGAACGAACATTTTAAGGGTAGTTTTAGGTCATATAAGGACCGATAAGTCATTTTAAGGTCATAAGAAGGTCTGAAGAGAAGTGTATCAGTTTTAGGTCATGAATGGACCGACGAGTCAGATTAAGGTCATAAGGAGGACCAAACATTTTAGGATAGTTTTAGGTCATGTAAGGACCGACAAGTTAGTTTAAGGTCATGAGGAGGACCGAACGTAAGATTTATTCCTCATAAACCTCAGAAAGGGGCTATAAAAGGGGATTTTTGGTTAATCCAACCAAAACAAGAGTTGTATAGCTTGAAGGTTGATGTTCAAAAGAGGGGGCAACAAAAACATCTCGGTCGTTACATCAGCAAGTCGCGGCTTGAAAATTTGAGCCCTAGGTTTGTTGCGGCCTAGGCATCCTAAACTGTGGCCGTTAAAAACTTTTGGGATTTGTTACGACCGTGAGAATCTGAAGTCACGGCCTGGGTTCGAATTTGGCTGCCGTTACTTTTAAAAGGAGCGAACCTTGTGGCCGCAAGGCCGATGAAAAAATATGGGTCTTGGGTCGTTCGAAAAAACTCTTTCGCGCAAATCAACTGAAGCTCTTTCTCCTCTATTCTCTTGGCTCTCTCGACTCTCTCATCTCTCTCACTCTTTTTTTCATCCCTCTCGTCGTCATCTCTTTTGTACTCTCTCACTTTCATCTCTCATTGCTCTTTGAAAGATGTTTCTCCTCTTCCTCATTCCTCTCCTATACATGGTCGTGTTCAGAGGCTTCGATTTTGGGGGTGACGACGTAGGTGGCATCGGGAACGGAGGAAGAGTGGCTGGCGACTTAGGAGGAGGCAGTGGCGACAACGGTGGTGGTAGCGGCGATAGGGACGCGAAGGTGGTTAGAAGCGGTGTTGTGAGACCCTGACCCATTTTCTTTTTCGGCATTTTTCGACGCGTGTTTACCGTTTTCATTTTAGCATGTTTGTATGCGTTTTTATGTATGTTCGAGTTTAAATATGCATGCGGGGTTGGTTTTCGGGGCTGTTAGCCGTTGCGGTGTGAATTTCAAAAAAAAGAGATGACATTTTTGTGGCCTATAAATATCTCGCTTTAGATATTTACAAAATATCTTCTCTCTCTAGCCTTGAAATCTCACCAAATGCTCTGTCTTCTCTCTAACTTCTCGGGGGCCCAGGGCTTGATTTTCGACGATCCAACAGCAGATCCCTACTATTGGCATGGTGGGCTACACGCTCATCTAGACAGAATTTCATTCCGACGAAATTTGATTTTGCATGTGGAACGAGACGTCGAGTTTTTGACTCAACGAGGTAGGATCCTAGACTCTCACGACTTATAAGGGTGCTATGTGTAATCATGTGTATTTTTACCGATTACAAATGCATGAAAAATAGATTTATGTTTCAAAACAACCGAGTCTTGGTGTAAAAGAGGGTTTTTGTGTTGTTTCGATTAGATGGAACCGGGTTTTGAATGTTTCTTTCGGTAGTTCTTGATGGTTTGAGTTCGCGTATGTCGTGGGTGGCGAAAATATGCGAATTGGTAGGTTTATGTGTATTTTGAAGCATCATAGTGAGTGTTTGAGAGTATTGGGGCTAAGAACACAAAACAGGAAAAAATTTAGGTTTTTCTCAGGTGCTTACTCGCTTGAGCCCCCGATGTCTGCTCGAGTGAACTGGCTGCGCAGAGCCATTTTCTTTTGATCATATCTCCCTAATTCAGACTCAAAATTGGGTCGTTCTTATACTCAAATTAAAGCCCCGGAAGTTTTCTTTCCAATGGCACCTCTCTCATAAGAAAATTCTTTTTGCAGAAAAATTTATGACCAAAGTAGTGAGGGTATGTCAAATTTTCTTAACCATTTTTCATCCATGTTGGTCGTGTTGGGCGTTTGGGGGTTTGTGTTTGCCGTGTGGGAGCCTGTGTTGGTTGTGTTAGGGCCTTGGGGGTTTCTTTTGGTTGTGTGGTGGCCTTTGCGTTGATTGTGTTATGGGGGTCGATCGACTGCACTCCTCTAGTAGTCTTTCAGTTGATTGGATTATAGGATCCTGTCAATTGAAGTCACGGAGAGGGTGTTAGTCATGTCATGCGGGGTGTTGGTGCATCGTTGGGTGCGGGGAGTGTGAGTCCGTTGTTCATTTTGAAGAGGGGGTTTTGGTGAAAACCGTTTTATGGGAGGTTTAGAGTTGGCCTTTCGGTGGCTGTAAGACCCTATTTCGTTTCTTTGTTTGGTTTTTCACCCAGCGATGACTGGTCAAGTGGTGGTATGGCGGAGATGTATGTTGGTAGGAGACCGCTCGGGCGATGGTTGAGCGCACGAGCGTTTGAGCGGTGTTGGCCTTCGGGATAGGTTTTGATTTTCTGTGTTGTTGGTTGTCCAGGTGAGAGGACGGGTTGTTCGGTGAGTAGATGTCTGGTTGTGTGGCATGTGTTGCCGTTATGTGAAACGTAGTGTTTTGCGTGGTTATGTGCATTTAAAATTTTAGTTTTAATTATGCATGTTGCAGGACGGATATGTGGTCTTGCGGTATCTAAAACTCTGATTTTAGTGACACGTGTGTGTGTGTGTGTGCTTATGTGGTCAGACAGAAAATTGGTCCGATGTGTTCTGGACGAAAATGTGGTCCGATATCCTGTAGACGGAAAAGTGGTCTGATGTGTTTTGAACGAAAAAGTGGTTTGTGGGCAGAAAAGTGGCTCGTGGGCAGAAAAGTGGCTCGATAAACTTTAGCTCTGGTTAACATGGACAAAAAAGTGGTCCGAGAAATGTTAACTCTGGTTAACGATGTGTGTGTGCATGTGAAAACCTGAAGGATGGAAAAGTGATCCTGACGGTGCATGTGTGTGTAAGTGTCTCAGTCTGAAGGATGGAAATGTGATCCTGAAGATGCGTGATGTGTGTTGTGTGTTACATGGGTTACATACGTTGTGTGTTGCACGGATTACGTACGTTGCATGTGTTGAGTTACATGGGTGGCATGCGTTGCGTGGGTTGTACAAGTTAGCTCTGGCTAACGATGTATTAGTTGGGGCTATGGTCCTTCGGTGAGAGTCTAAGAAAATTCTTGTGATGGGTGTATACCACCGTGTTTCTGTAGAACTGTTATTGTGGCTTGTGAGAGCCGATTATATGTATTATGGATTGCATGTATTATATTGTGGGACGGATAAAGCCAATTTTAAATTGTTTTTAAGACTCGTGTGAGTCGTAATATAAAAATCGTTTTCAAACCGTTTTCAAGGCTCTTGTGAGTTGACAATGGTTCTTATCCTCGTTTTTCCGTTTGCATGTGAAAATTATTTTAAAGGCTTGAAAGAGAGTCAAAAAATGCACCTCGTTTTCCTAGCATGTTTAGCTTATATTTTATGCTTGTCTAGTTTCTGCTTAGCTTTGGCTCACGGTGTGGGATTTGAAATGTATTTTAGGTACCGGTCACGCAGGTTGATTTGGAGGTGCTGGAGCGGCAGGAGATCTGTAGTATAAGCCGGTTGGCAATTGTATATAATGGATGTATATTTTATATTGAGAGTGTATTCAGGGGTT
Source organism: Heliamphora pulchella (assembly GCA_032270985.1). Classification (NCBI taxonomy): domain Eukaryota; kingdom Viridiplantae; phylum Streptophyta; class Magnoliopsida; order Ericales; family Sarraceniaceae; genus Heliamphora; species Heliamphora pulchella. The sequence continues at coordinate 10,165 of JAULJZ010172830.1, forward strand.
GGGTGTTATATTTGATTGCTTGTACATGGGTGCTTCACGTGACCTAGAGTTTGGGGCGTGATAGAGTCTTGACGAAGTATGAATGAGGTTTAAATCTAGGAATTAAGTGGGACGAGTAGCCAAATTTTGGTAAGAATAATTGACAAGATAATGTGTAGTAAAATATAATGAAGTTCTTAGAATGAAGATTTTTGATGGTCAACACCGAGACTTTAACTCCGAGAACTAGTGTTGAATTTCGGGGACGAAATTCCCCAAGGGAGAAAGTTGTAGCAACCCGGTATGTTTTTTAATTAAGTAATTAATTTAATGTAATTAAAGTCGCAAAAAAAATATAATAATGTACTGTGTGGTTAGCAAGATTCGAAATTCGAGATATTAAATTGCGATTAATTCTATGCTATTAGAAAATTTTAATAATATAGTTGAAAAATAAACTAAAGTAGTTGTTTTTAGACTATATATATATATATATATATATATATATACTATTATTTATATTAGTTGGGAATTTTGTAGAGTAATGGAGAAGAAAAGGCAAAAAAAAATTAAAAGGGCCCAAACAGCCCTCACCGCACACACCCTCTGTTCTTCTTCTTCGTCTCGTTTCTTCTACAGCCATCAGGGAGATTTATAGAACTCGAGAGAGAGAAAAGTAAAGCATAAAAGAGGGGTTTTCCCCCACCAATCAGGCCCGAAACCCCCACCGTCGGCCATCTTCAAGAGAGAACGGAGCGCACGCGACGCGCAATCTCAGCCACTGCCAGCGCTACCTATCCCTACCGGCGAACGCACCCTACCCCGCCGCTACTGTCATCCTCGGAATCGCCGACCACCACCCTGTTACCGACCTTCCCCATCTTCGTTTCTCTCTCTCTCTCTCTCTCTCTGACGTCATCTCTACTTCTCCCTCATCGGTTGTGACTTCATCTCTCTCCATGGAGAATGAATTAAGAAGATTAGCGCCCCAAGTTTGCCGCCATCGAGGGAGGTTCGAGCCATCTAAGTAAAGAATTCCACAACAAAGCAACCGGGAGCCCCAAATTTTCCTCAATGGCTGGACCTAGGGTTTGGATTATGGGGCGAAAGTTGAATCTCGAAAATTATGGATTTTGCTGGGAACCTCACGTGAAGCTAAAATCTTAACGACTGGAACACGAATAGACCCAGTATTCCCCCTCTACCGGTTAGCTCTTCTTCTCTCACCTGCATTTTTTTTTCTTTTCTTGTTACTTCCTTGGAGTTTGAGCTAATCCTTGTTTTCCTTTTAAAATTGGAGATTGAAATAATCAAACTCTAGCTCAAGGAGGCAAATTCCTGGAATGGCCAAAACCGTAAAAGGAGAATAAAGAGAAAATGTCAAGGCCTTAACACTACACGAGATAGGATTTAGATTACTTGTGGTGAATGTAATGATTTGTGTTGATTTTTCATAGATCGAATTAAACTCTAAGTTTTAATCAAAAGATGAAGCATGCATCTATGTGCGTAAACTTGTATAAGTGATTGCATGAAAGGTTGAGTACCATAGTGAGATTTGATATTTAATTAGTAAATAAAATCCTAGGAACATAGTATTATATTGAATTGGAGCTTAATTTAGTAAATTCTAAATGTTCGTATGAACTTTAAAGGTATTTTGGTGATTTTATGAAAATTAGAATTCTCTAGAGAAATTTAGAGGCTCAAATGAATGATTAGAATTTGGAAGTTACTATTATATTGAATTGGTGATTCCATACTTGGAAACATAGCCGTTCTTTGAAATCTTTGACATGGATCTTTGTTCTAAACCGTGAATGGGTGAGCAAATTTGTAATACTTGGACTATTTTTGTGAAATTGGAACCACATAATTAGTTCACTTGAATTTGATGAACTAAGTTGAAGATTTGAAAAATTATCTAATGTTTAATGAAATTAAGAGTTGTAATTGAAATTACAAATGAAATGAAATGATTTGTGATATTGCACGAAAATATGAGATAGAAATGAATGATGAACTCTAATGGAATTCTTAATCCATTCATGGACAATTATTGAATTATCTAAGGAATAAATTTGAGCTTTATAATTAGATAACTTATGAAATGATAATGAGATTTGCTTGTTCTAAACAAGATGAGGTGAAAGTGATTGTGAAATCTAGGAGATGGATTAATTGAAATAAACTGATAAAAAAAAGAAAAAAAATATATATGGGAGGTTTATATTTAAAGATTGGTGATACTGATTGGAGCTATTAGAGTTATACTATTAAAATGGAAAGATGCGTCATTGAATGGGAAAATGGGATCATTGAAAAAGAATTGATGCATTCATGATTTAAATTTGTTTAACAAATAAATTCGAATCTGGTGTTCATGAATGTGTATTCTGATGAATATGGGATAACATTAAAATGATATAAGGCTTGACTTGGGACTGATGATATGGATGTTAGTGAGTTTTTAGTTTGTTGAACTTAAATCCTTGTTAAATTGATTTGGTTCATTAGACGTGGGTACAAGTGGAATGTTAACTCCTTGAAAATTGAACTTGGGTTAATTTGTACACACGCCATATAAATTGAATGAATTGAATGTGCCGACTTAAGAACATGATAAAATTGGTATTAAGGGTAGGGTTAGTAAATTAAATTACCAAAGTAAGCTTTATCTAATACTAACGCAACGTGACATGAGAATTTAGTTAAGTTGAATTCATGAAACTATGGAATATGTTGGTGAAAGATGAGATGATCACATAACTGTATGATGCTGAACCTCAAATAAGATAAGTATAACTTGAATGAAATTTGGCTCGAAAAATATGAAGCCTTTGGTATAATAATGAATCATTGTGAGAAACATTGTGAGTAAATGGATGGATGGTAAATCACGTTGAAGTGTTAGCATAAAAAATTAATGAGATAATGAAACGATAATATATCTTTGTCTTATAAAGAAATGAGACATGATTCGAATGATGAGATATTAAATTGAAATAATAATTTAAATCCAAAGATCAATGGTTAGAGCTTGAGAATTCATGATTGTGAATCATGATTGTTTGATTGGTAATTATTAAATGGTGGTTGTAACTTGAAATTAGGCGGTAATATATATATATATATATATATATATATATATATATACACATATATGGAGATTTTAGTTTGAGAGGCTTACAAGAAAAATTTGGAATAATTCGAAAACAGAGAAAACTCCGTCGAAATTTTTTAAAAATTAGACTTAGTATAATTTAGAGCTTGTGATACATTAAAGTAACTTTAGTTAAAAGAATAATGAGTTATCAAGTGGAGATTATGCGCCTCGGGTTTGAGGGCATGACAACTCACCTGGATGTGACAGAGCCAATGACTCAATTTGTTTATTCGTGCAATTTCTGGTCTACATGCAACAAACAAATAGAACTTTGGTCACTACTTTGTATTTTCTATAATTTTCTTTATTTAGGTTTTATTTAATATTTTTCTAAAAGATATAGATTTTCGTAAAATAGGTTTTAATTTAAATTTAATAATAACTTTTCTAAACATTTCTCCAAAAAAATAAATTTTAATTTATATTAAAATTTTAATTTGTGATAAAACTCATCAGCTGTAAGATATTTAAAACATCTTCTGAGTTAGAAAATAACTTTTGTTTATAATATTTCTAAATGTATTTATTTTCACTAATACTGTTTAATTTATGTCAACTAATTTAATTAATTAAGTTAGTTAAATATAATTTTCATTAACAATACTTAATCTTTTAACTTAACCCTTATTTTTTTTTATAAAACTTGAGAAATTTTATAATATTTTTAACAAAAGAAAACATTTATTTCAACCTTATTCCCAAAAATGCACATTTTTCATAAAATCTTATTTTTAATCATAAAATCTTATCTTAAAAATTTTAATATACTTAACTTAGTTCATGAGAGATCCAATTAATAAAACTTTATTCTCTTTATTATTATTATTATTATTATTATTAAAACTAATTATTAAACCATATTTGATACACAAAATAACACTACGGTTTGCAAAACTGTGTTCTCTTTTCTTCTTTCTTTATAAAATTGATAAAAGAATAATTTTACGGTTTGAATTTGCTGAAGTAATTTATCGGCGATTGAATCCGTTTATTAGCGACGTTGGGCCGTCACAAAGATAATGAACGCTAATGATAGCAAAGTGATGATGTGTATAGTGATGGCCGTGTGAGTAACAGATAACAAAAATAATAATAATAATTAAAGGTGGTGTGACAGTGTTCATTGGAGTTCAGGTCTATCGAGATAGTGTTTCTACAATAAGAACCGTTCACCAGCGGCGTTAAACCGTCAGAAGGGTAGTGAACGGTGGCGATATAGAAATAATGGGGTGTACAGTGGTGTCTGTGTGCATACAGATTACAAAAATAATATTCTAGGAAAGGTGGTGGCGACTGTCGTTGTCTGTGGTGGTTCAAACCATTTCAGGGGTGGTCCGCGGTGGATCTGGAGGTGGTGGTGGTGGTCTCCAGTGGTGGTTGCAGCCTCCGGTGGTGGTTGTAATGTGAGAACAGAGAGAGGAGGAGAAACCGGAGAGAGAGGGAGCCTCACTAAGAGAGCGAGAAAAGAGAAACGGTGGTTGATGGCGGCGGCTTCGGTGATCGTTGGCGTTGGCGATGGTTGACCAGCAGTGGCGTGGTAGCTGGCGTCGGCTGATGGTGGCAAACGGCAGCGTCGAACGTTGTCGCGATTTGGCGTTACCGAGTTTGGTTTTTGGTCTGTGCGTGTATAATATGTATATATGTATATATTCTATCCCAATCCCTCCTGAGGCAATTTATTTATATTTTGGCCTGGGCTGATTCAGTGCACTAAACTGACACGTGGCGACACGTGTCAGTTTCTGATGGCCACGTGTCAGTTTCTGATGGTATTTTGTATAGTTTAAAAATTTTCAATGTAAAATTTTATATTGAGAAATATTTGCAAAATTTAATTTAAATTTTTAATGTCAATTTGTGAATTTAGCATTGACAGAATTTTAATAACACGTTTCTAATTATAAGTTTTTAATTTTTACATTTATCGAATTTTTAAGAATTTTATTATAATTTTCCCAATTAAAATTTTATTTATAAGGTTTTGTCAGGAATTACATTTTGAGAGTATCGGCCAGTTATTTTTATTTTTCTATCGTAATTTGGGTACCGAATTCTACACGAGCAGTCCTGCCCAGAAGGCAAATCGATTTTCTGCCACAACGTCCGATAGGACCGGAATTAAAACCAACATGCATATCTAACCTATCACATGTATAAAACATATAGAAACGTGCTTTTCTATAAAGATTAAAATGATAACCTACACGTTACATATGTACTTAACAAAAACGAAAGGAATCGGGTCTCATATGAGGGTTCTCGTGAACTCCTTGGCATCCAGGTCCTTAAATTGCTTGATTAAGGAGTTGCTGTTCCTTTTAGCTTGCATTGCGATCCACCTCGCATTCTGTTCAGTCAACCTTCTAATCCCCTCCAACATCCTCGTAGTTGGGTTAGGTTCCACCAGTCTCACTTGTGGAGATTCTTTTTGTTGTGCCTCATTATACTAATTCGGGTTGAATGAGGCTCCGTCCGAGTTCTCCATGCGTTTTCCTATTGTAAGAAATGTATGAATTAGGGCTCGACACAGGAGTCCAACTTATAAACATAAAGATAAAAACATACTGTCTAACGGAAGGTTTAACGACACAAGGGTTATCTCTCTTAATCTGATAACTTACTTAGACTTCCAATTAAGACCCTACGCCTATAGAACACGTTTCCCAAATAGACCTCAAAACCAGTTAGTCAGACGCCCGAAAGCAGAGGTATGATAATCCCATGTCTAAACCACAATACTTGACAAATCGCGAGACAAAACACTTAACGTACGGTCCACCACAAACTACACTCTAACAAGTCTACAGAATCTATAACCTAGAGCTTTGATACCAAGATATCACACCCCGCTTCTGCACGGTACTTGACCTGTGTAGAGATATATGATCCTACTGTAGGCCCGATGACCTTAGGAAAAAGGACAAGGTTTAAACCAATAATAAAGGACCAAACTATGTACTTTCAAACAAACATAAGCCTTCATAAAAGGGGTTAACATAAGTTTTTCAGGGATACACCATCCCAAGGGCATACATTGCTTGATTAAAACAACAAAATCTTAGTTCTTATCATAAGATGTTTGACCAAGTACAAAACTAAACAAAAGACAACAGCATAAAAACTACGTCTGACATTAGCTTCAAAGACTACTTGACGACGCTTGTGGTGGACCAACTTCTAATCGTTCTTGTTATCTGTAATCACAGAGGTTATAAAAGATTGCACTTAGCATTATCTTAAACAGAAAAAGGCAGTTATATAGTTAATGATAACTGAAAATACTTTCTAAAAACAGTTCATCATACTTTTCACAAAAAATATAGAAACTGATGCATTTGCTTGAACAATAAAATATCACAAAATTTATAGGACTTTTTTAGTATGGAAAAAATATATTCCTAGCTCAACCGCCACAATTTAATGAATAACCACTTCTCAAAACTAAACTCAAACCCCAACAGTGTCTAAGTAGTTGTCAACCTTACGACTAGGAGTTCCGACAGTACCGTAACCACAATTCACAATACACGAATAGTAACGTGATGGGATGAGAGCTACTCTCCACCAAGCACGAGTGGCATGTGCTAAAACCTAAAACTCAGCCCAAAAGCCTTTAGGGGAGAAACCTCCGCTCAACGGGAAACCTCCCCTATAGGGATAAAAAAAAATCCTAGTTGGGTAACCTCCCCTAACGAGATATTAAGGGTTAAAAATCCTTATATCTTGATACTTTAGAACAACCATACAATATTGACCATACTTTTATAAATATATCATACTTGCTCAAAATATCACGAATAGCGCACTTGAACAAAAATATCATGGCATTTGAAACAACAGTTCATGCTGTCAAAACTTGTCATAGTTTAAAACATGAGCATCGAAGCATTTAAAAGCATCATTCACATAGATTCATGTTTAAGATAATGGTTAAGTACTCTCACCTTATCTTATATGCATATGAACAGAGCCTCTACCGACGAGCAAAGCAGGACCCTTAGGTACTGTAGATACCCCAATTTGATTTAGCCGAATCTTAAGCACCGGCCTTGAGTACGCCTCAATGACAAAAATATGAGAATTGTGCTCAAAGACGCTCGCTAGTAAGCAAAATTAGGAATCCAGTTCAAATCCCAAGAAAACCACCAAAAACCTTCAGGCCGTGACATTCTTATCCCCACAGTCGCCACCTTTTTGAAAATCCTATAATAGGTCGTGTCTTTAGTCTCACGGCCACTACCTTTTCAAAAACCCTTCAACAGGCTGTGACTTCCTTTGTAATGGTTGCAACTTTCTAAGCCTAGCCGCGACTTTGAAAGTCACGACTGTCCTTTTCATTGCCAAAAGGGTAGTGACTGGTACTGTACAAAAGTAAAAAGGTAGCGCTCGCCACTTTGACCCCTTTTTGGATAGGTGGCAGCATTTCAGAAGCTGTTTGGGCTCCCACCTTGCTTATAAATAGGGTACATTTTTCACAGAAATGAAGTGAGAAGAGTCTGAATAACAAAACTTTGCCAGTTTTGAATCTCACCCAATATTACCAATATTCGTCCTATACTTTCTGAACACTGATCGTGGTTTTGCTTGCACCAGGAGGTTTTCGAGCTCATATTAGCTTAGAGGTATCCTATTATTAGGAGGCATTCGAGGTGGATAATCACACGTGGTAATCTAATGAACCCATGATTCTTCTATACACCCTCATTTTCTCTCTCCTCAGGGCGTCGCGGATAATATTTTCACTATTTTCATTGGTTATTCATTATTTGTTTCAATATAAGCACTTTCGTATAAGTTTTCTCTAAAAATAGTATGTTTATAGTTTTCTGCTTTGTATAAAATAGACGTTTTCCTTTTTATTTTTATGTTCATAAGCACACAGAGCACATAAAGAACTTTTTGGGATTCTAAAAACATGATGGTTGCGACCATTCAATGTCACGGCCGTGTGTTTTATCAAATCTACAATCGCGACTGTCATCTTTTTTTGTCATCTTTTTCCTCATGTTGTAACGGCCGTGAGGTTTTGTGAGGCCAAAAGTACAAAAATCTTTTTAAAACTTTATGTTATCCTTTTATTCTTAAGGTTTTCCTTTCCTCTTGTTTGGTTTTGCATTTTCTGTGTCATGACTCATGTTCTTATTTGAAAAACAGATGGTAGATCTAACCTAGATCAAATGGGTAGTGGCCTCCATCCCGTACATCTCATTCCTTATGTTCTGTAGTTCTACAAATATGACAGTCGCGACCATTCAATGTCACGGTCATGTGTTTTCTTAAACTTATAGCAATGGCCGTTAGATATTTTTCTTTCACCGCATCTTTTTCTCCATGATTGTCACAACAGCTACATCCCCTTGCTACAGTCGTGAGATTTTGTGATGCTAGTGATATGAAAACTGTGTTTTAAGAGTATTCTGTTATTTATTTTAGTATTCTGTGCATTCTATTTTTAGAAATAGTGCCTCTACAAGGGGTTAAGGATGGTGGATCTAACCTAGATCTAATGGGTTATGGCCTCTATCTCGAATACCCAACATATTTAAGTTTCTTTTAGATTTTGCATGTCAAACACCCCTTTTGGACCCCAAAATACACTGGCCGTAACATTTAGTTGTCACGGCCATAACATTTTGCAGCTTAGTTTCTTGCGGTAACCTTACATTTGTCACGGCCATGAGTTTTGTGACTTCTTTTGTCATGGTAGCAACATATGTTGCTACACCCATGAGTTTTCTGTACATCCAGTAGTTTGAAAATAGTGTTTAAACCTCTTTTGTTTAATACATGTGGCATATCTAGAAATAATAACCAAGTCATATGACCCTAGACTCGTAGTTAGAATTTTTCTTCTTTGATTACTTTTTGTTTGAACTCTCTTCAACCTCCTATTCTGTATACGTTACCTTTAAAAAATTTACAACAATAACCAATATTGACAAAATAGAGGCCAACCTCATAGTTGGGCGAAAAAGATGCCTAACACCTTTCCTTTTTGTACCTTAACCCTCGAACTGTCTTTTTCTCTGGTTACACTTTTACAAGACTCACAACCTTCTTTTTGTTTTTCTTATTTTTTCTCAAAAATCAAATAGCGTATCTATTTTTCTAATAATGTGTTCGGATATCTTGAATTTTTTGTTTTAAAGAGAAGAGAACATTTTTCTAAAAACAATAGATACTTGGTACACCATCCCCTTCCTTCTTTCGAATAGTGCCCGTAGTTTTTCTTGCGACTTTGCTGGTGATAGGTTTTTTAAAAAAAAATCATAAGAGGGTTTTACTTGAAATGTTAATGTTTCTTGTCTTAAATTTTTCATTGGTATTCGCATTCGCATTTGCATACTTGTGTGCTTAGTACTCAAACCCTCGCTCTGCCTAACCGATACCTCAGTCAGTTTTGTGATGCCCCGTCCTTCGGGCACGTCGGGACATACATAAACATAAATATAAGAATATACTAGCCATACATTCATATTTACATATGTTAGTTATTACATCATAAAAGAGTTCTGAACCGTTCAAAAGTACTTAACTATTATAGTTTTACCAAAAAATTTCAAAAGTTTCAGTAAGCATGGGAGAACTAAATATAAGAACAAAAACAGAGGTCACGACTCCTCAGAATGCATAAGTGGGATCCACGTGCTCTTGGAATTCACCCTGTACTTCAAACTCTTTTTTTCCCTTGGATGACTTCTTCTAAGAACTCCTCCTTACCTGTGGCACGAATGTCATGAGCCAAGGCTCAGAAGCAAAACACTCTAACCATCTAACTAATCTCGCGGCATAAAAATTCGCCACAATGCATACCATATAACACCAATATAGTATATAGTCAAGGAGACAGACAAATTTATGACATGATAGCAAACAAGTCAACAAACATGCATATATGAGATGCCGTGTATGTAATGCAGATTCCCAACCCAACATGCACCAAGATTATAACATAGATTCCACACCGAGAATCACCAGAGTAGACTTTTACGGGTATTTGATTACCAAAGCCATCAACACAACTCGTTGCGAATAGTAAATGCTTTGTCGGGCTTCATACCAAAGCTGTTTTACTCAATGGCAACGGTGTGGGGTCCGCGCCATACTCTAGGCTAACAAATTCAATAATCATGCCATCCTCCAGACCAACAAATTCAGTAATCAATCAATCAGTCATATCAGACATATAATAAGCAGTTTATCCCACCTTAAGACTCGTGATGCCTTCGTCGGTGTCAACCCAAAGTCTAAGCCATCAAAACCGAAATGCTAGCAATGAATCCATGATGCCCAATAATATCCATAAATCATTTCAAACACCGAGGACACGTCTAGAGTGTATTAACCAAATTTTGTAACACCGAGGACACACTCAAGATGTATAAACCAAATTTTATAAAACCTGGGACACGTCCAGGGTGTACAAGGGGAATTCATCCCAAAACATTTTCAAAAACGGCAACCAGGGACGCCCTAGACTTAAAATCAAGAAAGACAACTCAATACAGCCCATCCCAACAACAGTTTGCACAGATGGACTCCAATATGCCAAGATACGAGTGACAATACTCATAATGTGTACCATTGATCTCAAGTGCAACAATCTATAACATGGCATCAACTAGCATGGCAAGGTTCATGATATTACTCGCAAAGCATAAGCTACAAGTATGTGAAGTACAAGCTACAATTCTCAAGATATAATTTAAATTAGATAGCATGAGTTCTAAATTATCATACATTCACTTAAAAATACTAATAAACTAATTTAAATCAATCATCATATAAAACTCGGGTCTCATTGCAAAGGGTACTCAAACATACAGCAACTTTTAAGGCCAAAATCGAGTATTAAATTATAAGGGCCGACAAGGTTTTGGGGCATCTAGACTTGGAATCAAATTATAATTTTTAAACACCATTTAGATAAAAATATTTTCTATAATTTTCATATTTAACACTGAGGCCAAAACCTACGGCAAAAGGGTAAACATAACATCCTAAACAAAAACGGTTCAGCACTTTTCTTAAGATTTTATCAAAAATATGCCACTGTTGGTCTCCGTTTTGGAGTATCAGATCAAGTCCACATGAGCCATTTTTGGATATGTTCTAGTTTAACATGTCCCCTACAAGTTTCATGTTTAGTGTTAAGGGTAGTTAATTTTTGGCAATTTTGAAAAATAGGTTCTGTCAGCCGTCAAAACTCAGCAGAGCCTGTTTTGGACAGAGGGTTTAAAACGGCTTTAGACAACAAGTAGTTCAATATGTTAGCTACAATTTTCATGTAGACCCATTTTGGAATAGGTCACTAAACATTGAGGTTTTGGGCTACACAAAAATATGTGACAGAAGTGTTTCTTGAGGGCTAAAACTCAATAGAGATTTTCAAAGAGGTCATGACCTATCAAAACTCAATATGTTGTGCTTATTTTTTGTGGGTAGGTAGATATACAAGTTATCTACAACTGTTATGTTTTGAGAAAAGTTCAGATTTCATTGTAAACTAGGGGGTTTTCAGGTCGATAGTGTTGATTGGTCGAAAAACGACACACTTTGATAAAATTGCAATATCTCGAGTTCTACTTACTCAAATGAGTTGAAACCAACTTTGAATGAACGATAACACAAAGATCTAAATCTGGACATAAAGAGCATGCTTAGATCAATTTTTTACATTGAGTTATGGTGTTTCAAAGTTTTGGGCAGAAACATCTATGTTCTCAAAAATCAAGTCTCTTAGGGTCCAAGTCTCTTACTTATGATATGTCATGTTTTGTTCCATTTCTTTGCATGCTTGTGTTTTAGACATTAATATCATTGTTTCAACACACTTATAAGTCATCAAACTCAAAAATAACAATACACAACATCTCATGTCATCCATAAACGTAACAACCCCAAATCTTCAACTACGACGCATTTTCGGTTTGTTTTCGATTCTCAATTCCTAAAGTGTTTAAAGAGATGAGTTGAGAGATATTTTGAGCGATATTTGACATAAGGTTTAGAGATTTCATTTACTTGTTTGAGAGATCAAATGAGGGTGGATGATGGATTAGGACTTAGCTTTAGGAAAATTCCCTTGATTCCTTTTTTTTCTTCCCTTTTCTCCGTCGAACTCACATGAACACTCAAGAGCAATGAGGTTCTGATTTCTCCCCCTCTCTTAGCCGAAAATATCAAGTGGAGAAGAGGGTATTTGGATTGATTTATATAGGCAAGGGTTAGGGGACAAAGGGGGGACAAAAATACCTTGGAAGACTTTTTTCTTCTTTTTAATAAATGAGATATGAGTTGATTTGAGTTGGTTCAACTTTTGAGGCCTATAATCAGATATGGGGAAGAAAATTATAGTTAGGGGTCAGTTTGGGGGACAAAAATCCGATCTGCCATAAATCAATGGGCTTTTCTTAGTTTACGTGCCCTTATTGTGCAAGAAAATGTATTAAAAGTTAATTTGATGTATCTTTTTGGTGTCTTTTTCTATTGAAACCTATTATTTTAGTATATTTATGATACATTTAGTATTCTCATTTATTATCATAGTTTTCATTGTAGTTGATTAAATAGATGTAGTTTTTTAAGTCAAATTAAGCTATTTTGGCAATATATGACTTTTGACTTATTTTATTGTATATGAACTTCAATAATAATTTATTTGCTTTTGTTATTTTATAACACCATATTATTATGTGTATTACTTGTTGAAAATGTGTTGAATCATCATAATACTTGATTTAATACCTTTCTCACATTTTTAAGCTAAAAAGAAAGCAAAAAGCTACTTTTTGGCACAACTTCCAAGGTGATGTCCACTAAGGGTTTTTTTTGTTATTTTTGATTTTATTTTGTCCTTTTCTACTTAATTGCACTTAAATCTTTGATTTAGGGTGTCCATGTGTCAAATTTTAAATTTTTAAGACTTTTTTATTGTACTAGGGGCAAAACGGATATTTTACCCTACTTACGAGAATTTTTGATTTATTATTTTATGATACTTATTTAATTTAGAATATTGGGAGACTATCCGGGTGTTAAGGTTTTGTTGCCTGAGTTTTGGATCTTTTTAGGGTTTCTAAGTCGAACTTGGACTTTTTAAGTCAAGTTAGGGTTTTGAACCTCATCCATGTTCTATAGTCTCATGAACTATCCATCACTAATACTAGGGTTCGAGCATCGTTACATATGGTCTCGTGAGATATTCGTCATTAACACTTAGAGTTTGGACTGGTTCTTTACACAGGTCGTTATCAACCAGATTGTAACAACTAGAGACTGGACCGGGTCATTACAAGTTTATTCTCTCGGGGCTATGTCGGGGAAGCCAACAAGCTTTCTGGCCACATGCTTCCATAGATATGGCAAGAAAATTTATTGCGTACCATTTGGCTATGCCTTGCATGTTGGAGGCAAGACTGCCAAGATCTTTGTTTTTGCAAACGATTAATGAAAAAAATTAACTGGACAGACAATCGCTAAAACGGGCTCCAGATAAAACTTTTGATGACGAACGATCAAAATAAAATCCGTGCATCCGAAATTAATTTAGAAGAATACCTTTTTATCGGTCGAATCTTCAACTATGATTTGAATCCGAGTTGAAACTCCTGTCAGATCTTTTATTGTATTGTCTTATGCGATTCCTGGATATAGTGTGGTCTATAATCCTTCGAGAACTCATACCGGCAGAATCAGGACAGCTTTAGTCTTAGAAGACAAGTTATGAAACTGATTCAGCCTACCCGCATATATATAGGGCTATAGTAGGGACCTAAGGAGTAATTATGAGTATGATTTTCAGTGAAACACAGACACGTATCAGCGGTTTTTGCAATTAAGCAAACCTCATAACTGTATTTGCAATTATGAAAATCAGCAGCGATTTTTGCAATTTGCATTAAATATTAAATTACAGTTCACACCACTAAAGAACTATAATTGCACTATGACCCATAATCTCAAGACCATATAGTATTGAGCTCCTATTATTAAATGCTTACCATTTCTCTCCAAGTTAAGATTTTCGATACATGCCAATTAAATTTAATTACTAATAATTTAATTTAATCGGCATCTTGATATTTCTTAAACACTTTCGCTTAATTTATTTGACTGCCAAATAATCAAATCCACCTGTAGAGTTTGGTCCGATCAAAACTTATATGCTTCTTTAAGTGGGTATCATCAATTCCGATCTTTCGAGACGTAGATTCTGTCAATAATTAATATTTTTCATATAAATAATATTGCTATCCAAGTCATCGAGAATATAGACCCATATAAGATTGCACCATCTAATGAATCAAAATAACGAATATTAAATGTATGTAAATCAATAATGATTTTAGGATTAAGAGGATAAGCATTATTAATAATAATCTTGGAGTGTGAATTAATTTATATAGTTAATATAAAATTAAGTACCCAAAATGTTCCGTTCAATACATACAAAGTGTACTAGTACAGAGAGTCAGAACAATAGACGACGCTATTATCTGTTCCCCGTAACCAAGACAGGCCTACTAAAACTCTGTGCTACAGTCGTACCAATGGTATATCTATTTTCATCTAAACTATGATCATAAAACTGATATTCTGTAGGACCTAAAATTTGATCTTTTGTGTGCAAGCTATACTCTACACACCATATTAAATACTATACAGAATATCGAACATCCATGCATAACATTAAAAATGATACACATACATTGCTCATAAAGATTCTTATAAAATGGATAATTAGTTTTATTAAAAAATAAAATTAAATACTAAAAATATGATTTTCAGTATACCAACCCTAACAATCTCTCACTTATACTCAAAACTATGCTGCTATACATCTGACTCCCATGCTCTCTACATGACTATCAAAAATCTTAACTGGTAAGCTCTTTGTAAAAGGATCTCTAAGGTTGTCTCCTAATGCAATCTTGGTCACAGCAACATCACTTCTCTATACAATTTCTCGTATCAGGTGATACTTATGCTCAATGTGCTTGTGATGCCTTGTCCTCCAGGCACGTCAGAACATACATAAGTATAGATAAGAAAAATATTTTAACCATTCATTCATATTTAAATACTATAAATATTACATCATTAAGAGTTTGAAATTGATTAAAAGTACATAACAAATACAATTTCACCAGAAAATTTAACAAAAATTACAATACGCCCGTGGAAACTGAGCAAAAAGAACAAAAGGTAAAAACCTAATTCTTCAGTTAGAATTGTCGGCCGGCTCCAACCACTCACTCTGTTATTCAATTCTATCTTCTTCTTCGGGGGCGACTTTCTCAACGAACTCATCACACTCACCTGTGGCACGAATGTCATGAGTCAATATCTAGAAGAAAATTTTCTAAACCGTCTAACAAACTCATAATAAAATATCTTACAATATATATCGTATAATATCCAATACAATTTAAGGGCAAAGAGACAGACAACTTGTGACACCTCGTTCCCCGGGCATGTCGGGACATATGTAACTATAAATAAGGGACATATTCTAGCCGAATGTTTATAAATATATAAGATAACTTCTACATCATTAACAGTTCAGAGATTGTTCAAAATACTTAATAAGTACAGTCATCCAGAAAACTTAACAAAAGTGACATTATGTCTGTGAAAAAAAAATGAACAGAAAGATCAAAAGTAAATATTTTGAGTCTTCAAACTGCGTCGTTGGGATTACCCTGCTCCTACCACTCTCCTCCATCTTCAAAATCTCCTTCCTCAATGAACGTGCCTTCCTCGAACTATTCTTCTTCTTCACTTGTAGCACGAATGCCATGAGCCGGAGCCCAAAAGCAATTTTGCTAAATTGTCTTACAAACTCATAACGAGATATTCTACAATACATATCGTATAATACCCTATGCAAAGTTAAGGGAACAGAGATACAGGCAAGTTATCATTTTCAACTGGGCACATATAAGAATAGAAGTGTGAGTGCGTGATACTGATGAATGCAATGCAAATGCCTAACCCCAAGTACTTCCAGAACAGTATCATGAATTCCACACTGGGATTTACAGAGTAGACTTGATGGTATATTAATCACTTACCCTATCTTAGCCAAGTTGCGAAATGTAAACGCTCACCTCGGCTACATGCCTCAACCGTTTTACTCAATGGCAACGGTGTGGGGGCAGGCCAACCAATTTATCCATCCTTACCCGAACCAACCGATCCCACATTAAGTACTAGGATGCTTGTTAAGCGTCAACACAAAGTTTAATTAAAGCTAGTGACGATCCCATGGTGCCTAAATCCCCCTTTTTATAATAAAAACCTCCAATTCAATATTAAATAGGGCAACCAAGGACGCTCTAGATCCACAACCACGGAATAATTGATTTTCATGTCACCCAACCCAATCGAAAGATACGGAGGGGACACCGATAACCCAAGATAAAGTGGAGAAATGCCCATGACGTGCAATATGCCTCTCATGTACAAGTAATCATTACATGGTATATAAACATGACATGGCACATGGTACAACTTGCTAAAGTATTAAGTACAAGCATGTGAAGCATAACCACAATTTAAGCAACATAGATTCGAACCATTGGCAAGAGTTAATCTCATCAGAAGTATCATTTTCATACACTAATTACTCACAAAGTTCATATAAAGTTCACACACTCAAGTCTCATATGTAACACACCATTCAAACAATTAGCCAATTTTAGGTAAAGTTTAATTGTTAGTTTTAAAGTTGCGATAGTGTTTCGAAGAACTTAAATATTGATTTAATTTCTAAAATTTTAACACTAATTAGATAAAAATATTTTCTATAACTTTTATATTTATCACCAAGGTTAGTTCCTAAAGTAAAAAGGTTATTTATTTTATTTTAATAAAAATCCTTCGGCATTTTATAGAGAAAACCTTAGAAATTAGGCCTCTGTTAGCCACGGTTTTGGGATATTATTTAAAGGGATATGGCTTTGATATTTGGTGAGATTTTAGCTCAGGGTGTCCCCTACAAGTTTTATGTTTTGTGCTAAGGCAAGTAATTTGAAAAACGTTTGAGAGTTTGGCCAATTAATAACAAGGGTTCAGTCACCTTAAAAAGGGTCTGCAGAGTTTGTTTTTAATAAAGAATGCTCAAAACCTTTGGGTCATCATCCGAGTGTATTTTGGGCTGATTTTTGTTCAGTATTTAGATTCAGATGTTAGCTATATTTTTCATGTTTCCCATTTTTGGATTTGGCTTCTAAAAAGTTAGGTTTTAGGTCTCATAAAAATGTGTGACAGAGGGATCTGTCAATCATTGAACCTTAACAGTGACTTTGGGAAAGCTTTTGACCTATCAAGACTTCATATTTTTGATTCCTTTTTCTTGGACAGAAAGATAAATATGTTCTCTACAAGGTTTAAGTTTTGACCTAAGCTCGGTTCTCACTCTTACTTAATGTTTTTAGGTCTGCAACTCAGAGTGGTCAAGATCTGACACTTTTTGGCAAAAAATGAGATATCTGAAGTTCTACCCAACAAAATCCATTCAAACCAATTTTTTATGAAATAGAACTCAAAAATCTAGACCGGGACACAAAAATTACTTTAAAATCATTTTTTTGAAAATTAGTTATGATATTTTAAAGTTGGTGGCAGGAAGTAAGTAAGTCCAGAAAATCAGGCTACTTAGGGTTTTGGTTGCTTAGCTTATGTTGTGTACATTTTTGACATGTTTTCTTTGCATGCATGTTATAAACTCACATAAACCAAAACTCTAGAATACACACAAGCCATAAAACTTGAAAACATACACATGCAAGCTCATACAAAACACAATCTTGCCCTAGCAGTCCACTATTTGCATCTACAACGCCTTTTTTTGAGTTATTCTTCATTTCTTTTCTTAGGGTTTGTTATAGAGATGGATTGAGGGGTATATTGAAGGAGAATATCAGAAGGTTTAAGAGAGTTTCTTACCTCTTTTGATGCTCAAAAAGATTGAAGAAGAAAGGGTGTTGATTTTAACGCTTGTTCCTTACTCTTTTCCTCCTCCTCCTTTCTTCTTTCCTTCATCTTCTCTTCTTCTTCTTTGTAAACATTTAAAGAATTTTTGGAGGTCTCTATCTCTCACCTCTCAGCCGAAGCATGTAGAGAATTGGGGGGGTTAAGGCCTTATTTTTTTAAGAAAAATTATAATGGAGTGTAATTATGTTGTGTAAGCGTAATATAAATTTTTTTAATTTTTCATTGGTTGCATAAGAGGTGAAAATTGTTTCAGACTTACAATTTCAGACCTTGGGCTGGTGTAATTTCGACCATGCAATGTTTGGGAGACTAAAAAGCTATTTTGGTAATTAATTTGGGTTTTAATTCATATTTTGGCACATTTTTGTGAATATAAATGCATAAAATATTAATTTTATGTACCTAAACCTACTAAAATCTATTATTTTAATGTATTTAAAATTTATTTAGTCTTTTCATGATTTATCATAATTTTGATAGTAATTAATTAAATAAGTGTAAATTTTTAAGCTAAATTAAGTTAGTTTGACTAAAATTGACTTTTTAACTTATCTATTGTGTAAAGATTTTAAATAATTATTTGTTTACTTTTGTTGACCTATATTATTATATTAGTATTTATATTACTTGTATAAAAAATATTGAGTCAAAATAACGCTTAATTTATACATCTTTTCTCGTTTTTAAGCTTAAAAAGGCAAAAAGTAGCTTTTTGGGCACAAACTCCTAGGTGGCCAGCCATGCAAGGGCAATTTGGTGATTTTTGTTGTTATTTTATATTTTATTAAATAATTATGTATAAATATCTAATTTCGGGTGTCCATGTGTCAAATTTTAGATTTTTGGGACTTTTTGTTGTACTAAGGGCAAAATTGTAATTTTACCTTAGTTATGAAAAAATTTAATTTTTAATTTAATATGTTATATTATTTACTTATTTGAAGTTGTTCCGAGACTTTTCGAAGTGCTAGGGCTTTACCTCTGAGTATTGGTCTCTTTTAGAGTTTTCGGGTCAAAATTAAGATTTTGGGTTGCTTAGGGTTTTTCCTTATTCATGTGGCGACCTAGGTTCTTATCATCTATCTGTCGCTAATACAAAGGTTTGAGCCGTGTTATTACAATCTACCCCACTAAAACAAATTTCGTCCTCGAAATTTCATATCGTACCTTAATCTACGAACAATTGGGGATGACTTGTTCTCATAGCTTCTTCCCGCTCCCATGTGGATTCTTCAATCCCGTTGTGCTTCTAAAGAACTTGGACGAGTGGAATAGTCTTGTCTCGAAGAATCTTGTCTCGTTGATCGATAATTTTTACTGGTTGTTCTTCAAACATAATATCCTCATCAACATGTAGATCCTTCCAATCAGAATGTGGGTAGGGTCAGGTTTATACTTCCTCAGCATCGATACATAGAATACGTTATGAACATTGGCGAGTTGAGGTGGTAAGGCCAGACGATATGCCATTTCCCCAACCTTAGTTAGAATCTCTAATGGTCCAATATATCTTGGAGTTAGTTTCCCTTTTTGGCCGAAGCGTATCACCTCTCTTCGTGGTTGAATCTTTTGGAATACATGGTCTCCTACTTCAAATAGTAGCAGCCTTCGTCGTTGATCTGCATAGCTCTTTTGTCGGCTCTATGTGGTGGCTATCCGTTACTGAATGAGTTGAATCTTCTCGGTGGTCTCTTGCACTAAGTTCGGTCCAAGAAGTGCATTTTCTCTTACTTTAGTCCAACAAACCGACGAACAGCACGGACTTTCGTAGAGGGCCTCGTATGGTGGCACGCCAATACTGGATTGATAGCTGTTGATGTAAGCAAACTCGACTAACAGTAAGTGTTTCTCTCAGTGTCCCTTGAAGTCCATGACGCAGGCTCGAAGCATGTCTTCCAGTGTCTGAATTATACGTTCAGATTGCCCATCAGTTGCGGGTGAAAGGCGGTGCTAAAGTAAAGCTCCGTTCTTAAGGCGGTTTGTAAACTTTGCCAAAATCGTGAGGTAAAACGTGGATCTCAATCTGACACGATGGACAGCGGAATTCCATGAAGTCATGTCATTCCACCATGGATTTTCTCGAATGTACTTCTAACTTAGGGTTTCCAATTTCGCAGAAGTTCGAACTAGTAGGAAGTGTGTTGATTTGGTAAGGTGTTCTACGATTACCCAAATGGAGTCATGTCCTGCTGGCAATCTCGATAGTCCAGAGACAAAATCCATGGTGACGTGGTCTCATTTCCACTAAGGTGCTCGGCTTTCACTTGTTGACAAGTAAGGCATTTGGCCACAAAACTTGCTACATCATTCTTCATGCCATTCCAGCAATACTGCCTCTTCAAAACATGATACATCTTTGTCTCTCCGGGGTGGAGAGCAAAAAGTGATTGGTGATGCTCCCTTAAGATGTCTCTCCTCAAATTTTCAACATTAGGTACGAAAAGTAGTCCTTGGTAGGTCAACTGTCCATGCTTGTTGACTACCCATCCTGGCTTTAATTCCTCTGCAATCAGGTGCCTTCGAATAAATTTGGATTCCTGATCGTACTTTTGGGCTTCCACGACTCGTTGAAGAAGATTTGTTGTCGCTACCGTTAAACAAAAACAGCTTCTGTCCTCTGATTTTATTGGTTGAAATCGAAATTTGTTGAGCATTCCCATCATCTTTCATTCCCTTGAGGCCATACTAACCATCGTGCTCCTTGTTTTCTGGCTGAGGGTGTCGGCCACCACATTAGCCTTGCCTGGGTGATAGGCTAATGTAAACTAGTAATCTTCTAAGTATTCTATCTAGCGACGCTGCCTCATATTAAGATCCTTTTGGGTGAACAGGTACTTCATACTTTTGTGATCGAAAAAAAGCTCAAATTGTTCGTCATAGAGGTAATGTCTCCATAACTTTAGTGCGAACACCACTACCGCAAGTTCCAGGTCGTGGGTAGGGTAATTCTGCTCATGTGGTTTCAATTGTCTGGATCCGTAAGCTACCACCTTACCATTCTACATTAGTACAAATTTTAGACCATCCTTTGATGCATCACAATACACCGTATACCCAACCTCTCGTTCGGGTATGATAAGAATTGGGGCACTGGTCAACCTCTTCTTGAGCTCTTAGAATGCTACCTCACACTTATCATTCCACTCAAACTTCGCCCCTTTCTGCCTTAATCTTGTCATTGGGCGTGCCAATTTCGAGAAATCCTAGATAAATTTTCGGTAATATCCTGCTAGTCCAAGGAAACAACGAACTTCAAAATCATTCCGAGGTGGCTTCCACTCCAAAACAGCTTCTACTTTCGCGGGGTCCACAGCTATTCCTTCCTTAGACACTACGTGTCCTAGAAATTTCACTTCATGCAGCCTGAACTCACACTTGCTTGCCTTAGCAATGAGTTGTGACTCTCTTAACTTCAGCAAGACAACTCTCAAATGTAGTTCATGTTCTTCCTCAGATCGGGAGTATACAAGGATGTCATCTATGAAAACTACTACAAACTGGTTGAGGTAGGGCTGAAAGAGTTTATTCATCAAACTCATGAAAACTCCTGGGGCATTGGTTAAACCAAAGGGCATGACCACGAATTCATAACGTTCGTATCAGGTTCTAAAGGCTGTCTTCGGTATATCCTCCTTATTGACTCGAAGTTGGTGGTATCCAGAATGAAGGACAATCTTTGAGAAACAAGCTGATCCTCGTAATTGGTTGAAGAGATTATCGATACGAGGCAGGGGTATCAATTCTTGATTGTTACCTTGTTCAGCAGACGGTAGTCGATACAGAGACGTAGGGTTCCATCATTCTTCTTGGCGAACAGTACTGGCGCTCCCCATGGTGACGTACTAGGGCAAATAAAACCTTTACTGAGCAGTTCCTGGAGCTGGATCTTCAACTCTTTCAGTTCATCGGGTGCCATGCGGTGGGCTGCGATCGAAATTGGTGCGGTTCTAAGTTGAAGTTCTGTCGTGAACTCGATCTCACAATGCAGGGTTAATCCAGGGAGTTCTTTCGAAAATACGTCTTTGTATTCGTACACTACTCGGGGTAACTCGGGGGTTGATGAGATGTTCGCACTAGCAAGTAGACACGTTAATCTCCCTACAAAATTACTCAATTTGTTATCCTTCACATTACTTGGGGTCAAAATCTCGCATCGTTCTCCTTGGATCCGCACAGTGGTGCCGTCTTCCACTTGTGCCCATATTTTCCTTTGTCAGCAGTCGATGATAGCACGGTGTCCCGATAGCCAGTCCATTCCAAGGATTACATCGTAGCCATTGAAATCCATGACTCGTAGGTCGCAGGTCATAGGGGTACTGGTTACTCGTAACGTACAAGCTTTACAGACAGAATCTACTCAGGTTTAATTTCCTAAGGGTGTGACGACACTTAGGGTTTGTTCTAATGCCTCGGGTTCTAAGAGTAGAGACTTCATACAGTCTAGAGATATAAAAGAATGGAATGCTCCAGAATCAAACAGTACTTTCACTAAGGTGTTGAATAATGTGAACATACCTTGTATGACTTGGGTGTTCTCCAGTTCTTCTTCCTGTAGTGCAAAGATGCGGCCTCCCATTGGTCGATTTCCATTGTTGTTCTTGAGATTTCCAGCCTTCTGTCTATTGCCCGAGCCTCCTTGAAGTCTCTGATTCTTATTGAGCGGTGGTCTTCCTCTTCCATTTTGCTGCTGAATAGCTGGCCTGGCGACCTGGACTTGTTGCGGGAACCTAGGCTGCTGGGTCTGAGGTTGCCTCCACTGCTGGGGTTGATTGTTCAGATTCCTTTGTGTGAGGCATGGGCACTCATACCTCCTGTGTCTTGGTTGGCGACACTCGAAGCACTTCATAGATGTCGTAGGGGGTTCTCTTGGTTGTCCTTGTTGGTACTCTCGGTAATACAGTTTCTTGGGGGTAAATGCCTGGTTGCTCCTCACTGGTCCTACGGAGCTAGTACTTCCTTTCTTTTGGTTCCATGTCTTCCTGGAGTCAGCTTGATCTGTCTCGGCTAGCAGGGTTGTGCGTACTACCTGGGTATAGGTAAGGAGTTGCAAACAGATTACTCTTGCTCAGATAGACAGCTCCAAGCCCCATTTGATCTTTCGTGCCTTAGATTCTTCATATGGTACGATGGTCGTGGCAAAGCGGCTTAACTCCTCAAAACGGTTCACATACTGCGTCACTGTCATTGTTCCTTGCTTAAGCTCAGAAAATTCTCAGATCTGCCCTTGACGGAAAGGGGCTGGGAAATATTTCTCCAAAATAGGATTTCGAATTGCTCCCACGTCAGAGTCTCTACCTCCTGGGTATTGGTGATCAGAGTCCACCAATGATCAGCTTCTCCTTCTAGCAGATGGACAGCTAAGGTCACCCGGTCGGTCTCATCCTGAACTCTCATTGAGTTAAACAGTTTCTTGACTGCTCTCTGCCATTCCTCTGCCTCCCTCGGTTCTACTCCCCCTCGAAACGTCGAGGTTCGTTGCCTCCCTAACTCCAATAAAAACCAGGCTCGGTCACGTATATGTGGGCGATTGATGCTAGCGGCCAGTTCTCGTAGCACTTGAGCTAGTTCTAGTGCCTCATTATTGGTGGGTCCGTTTGCTTGTCGGTGATTAGGTCTTCTACCTGCCATTCTAGAATGAAAGAAAGGAGTGTTACGATTCTGGGAGTTATTTCAGTTTTTAATTGTTTATTATGGGTTAGAATTTTATAGAGTTAGGTTGACAATTATAAAACTTCTTATAGGGATTTTGACATCAAAGGTTTGCATTTCATTTCAACTCATAGTCAATACAAGTTTGTCAAAGTTCACACAGTACACATACAATCTTCCAGTCAAAAGAAAAAGTACAAGGCTATCGCACTAATCATCCAAACATACAAATGTGGATAAAAATGGTGGACAATCAACTCGCATTCCTAGGTCGCCTCGATAATGTTGTAGCAGCGCCACTGCACCTCAACGTGCCAAACGCTATTCGGCCCTATCTGTACTCTGTTGGTTATGGTGATCAGAGTTTCTCGGTACGTCTTGGGGTCGTCAAAGTTGATGGCTGGATCATGCGGATTGATGATTCCTCTCTCATCTGTCGGCCTCTGGTACTGTAACCACCCTATGGTCAACATATCTCCCAGTCGTGTCTTAAATCCAGGAGGAAAATCCAAGTGATAGAGTCTTCGCCTGCACTTTTCGATCACACGTACTGGTCTTAAGTAGCGCGAAAAAGCTTATAGTTTTCTCCACATACACATGTGCTTCGGATAGATCATGGCGTACCGCGATCCCCTACATAGAAGCCTTGGCACTCTGAGCGACTTAGTAAATGGCGGTATCTGTTACTTCGTCTTCATCAGACACGGGTAGTGGCGCCTCAAACTGATCGTATGGGAAATCAACCGTCATTTCTTCTTCTTCGTCGTCGTCCTCGTCCTCTTCATTTGGGTCGGCCTGCCATTCCTCTGGGAAAACCCATGCTAAAGGGACCGCATTGATCGGTTCTTGCTCCTCTATAGGTATCTCTTCCAGGTCCTCTTCTGGATCTTCTTCGGGAGCTGAATCTTCAGGTTCTGATCCTGCCCATGGTTCCCCTGCTGGTTCCACGTCGGACGCCTTGCTAAGAAGGAAAAGATAGAGAAAACTCTAAGGTAAAGATTTTAAGTTATAAAAATTATAGGTGATAAATTAGCAGTACTGACATTCTACAGAGTTTCTACGCTACAGAATTTGCAATCTCCCATTTTCCATGGCCTGAAGGTTCATTAAACCTAGGCTCTAATACAAACTATGACACCACATTCCCTGGGCATGCCGGAACATATGTAACTATAAATAAGGAACATATTCTAGCCAATTAACGGTTCAGAGATTGTTCAAAATACTTAATAAGTACAGTCATCCAGAAAGTTTAACAAAAGTTACATTATGTCCGTGAAAAAAAATTGAACAAAAAGATCAAAAGTAAATATTATGCATCTTCAAACTGCATCGTTGGGATTACCCTGCTGCAGCCACTCTCCTCCTTCTTCAAAATCTCCTTCCTCAACGAACTCGCCATCCTCGAACTGTTCTTCTTTTTCACATGTGGCATGAATGCCATGAGCCGGAGCCTAGAAGCAAATTTTTTAAACCGTCTAACAAACTCACAACGAGATATTCTACAATACATATCGTATAATACCCAATGCAAAGTTAAGCGAACAGAGATACAAACAAGTTATCATTTTCAACAGGGTGAGCACATATAAGAACAGAAGTGTGAGTGCATGATGCAGATGAATGCAATGCAAATGCCCAACCCCAAGTACTTCCAGAACAGTATCATGAATTCTATGTCGAGAATTACAAAGTAGACTTGATGGTATATTGATCACTTACCCTATTCTTGCCTCGTTGCGAAAGGTAAACGCTCAACTTAACTATATGCCTTAACCGCTTTACTCAATGGCAACGGTGTGGGGGCAGGCCAACCAGTTTTATCCATCCTTATCTGAATCAACCGATCCCACATTAAGTACTAGGATGCTTGTTAAGTGTCAACACAAAGTCTAATTAAAGCTAGTGATGATCCCATGGTGCCTAAATCCCCTTTTTATAATAAAAACCTCCAATTCAATATTAAATAGGGCAACCAAGGACGCTCTAGATCCAAAACCACTGAATAATTGATTTTCATGTCACCCAGCCCAATCGAAAGATACGGAGAGGATACCGATAACCCAAGATAAAGTGGAGAAATGCCCATGACGTGCAATATGCCTCTTGTGTACAATTAATCATTGCATGGTATATAAATATGACATGGCACATAGTACTGCTTGCTAAAGCATTAAGTACAAACATGTGAAGTATAACCACACTTTAAGCAATATAGACTCGAACCATTAGCATCAGCTAATCTCATCAAAAGCATCATTTTCATACACTAATTACTCACAAAGTTGATATAAGGTTCACACACTCAAGTCTCAAAAGTAACACACCATTCAAACACTCAGCCAATTTTAGGTACAAGTTTAATTGCTAGTTTTAAAGTTGCGACAATGTTTCGAAACACTTAGATATTGATTTAATTTCTAAAGTTTTAATACTAATTAGATAAAAATATTTTCTATAACTTTCATATTTATCACCAAGGTCAGTTCATAAAGTAAAAAGGTCATTTATTTTATTTTAGTAAAAATCCTTCAGCATTTTACAGAGAAAATTTTAGAAATTGGACCTCTATTGGCCACGGTTTTGGGATATCATTTAAAGGGCCATGGCTCTGATATTTTCTAGAAATTTGCCTTAGGTACAAGTTTTATGTTTTGTGCTAAGGCAAATTACTTGGTGAGCGTTTAGAAAATTTTAGAAACTTGTACCTAAGGGCTATGGCTCCATGGTGTCCCCTACAAGTTTTATATTTTGTGGTAAGGCAAATTACTTGGAAAAGGTTTGAGAATTTGGCCAATATATAAAAAGGGTTCAGTCAGCCTAAAAAGGTTTTGCAGAGTGTGTTTTTAATAGAGAATACTCAAAACCTTTGGAGCATCATCCGAGGGTATTTTGGGCTGATTTTTGCTCAATATTTAGTTTAATATGTTAGATACATTTTTCATATTTATCACGTTCGGATTTGGCTTCTAATAAGATAGGTTTTAGGTCTCACAAAAATGTGTGGCAGAGAGGTTTGTCAGTCACTGAACCTTAACAGTGAATTTGGTAAGGCTTTTGACCTATTAAGACTTCAAACTTTTGGCTCATTTTTGGTAAAAAAAAAGATAAATGTGTCCTCTACAAGTTTTATGTTTTGACCTAAGCTCGGTTCTCACTCTAACTTAATGTTTTTAGGTCTACAACTTAAAGTGGTCAAGATCGGACACTCTTTGGCAAAAATGAGATATCTGGAGTTCTACCCAACAAAATCCCTTCAAACCAATTTTTTATGAAATAGAACTCAAAAATCTAGATCGGGATAGAAAAATCACTTTAAAATCATTTTTCGACAATTAGTTATGATATTTTAAAGTTGGTGGCAAAAGTAAGTCCAGAAAATCAGGCTACTTAGGGTTTTGGTTGCTTAGCTTATGTTGTGTACATTTTTGACATGTTTTCTTTCCATGCATATTATAAAATCACATAAACGAAAACTCTAGAATACACACAAGCCAGAAAACTTAAAAGCATACACATGCAAACTCATACAAAACACAATCTTACCATAGCAGTCCACTATTTACATCTACAATGCCTTTTTTTGAGTTATTCTTCATTTCTTTTCTTAGGGTTTGTTATAGAGATGGATTGAGGGGTATCTTGAGGGAGAATATTAGAAAGTTTAAGAAAGTTTCTTACCTCTTTTGATGCTCAAAAAGATTGTAGAAGAAAAGGTCTTGGCTTTAACGCTTGCTCCTTACTCTTGTCCTCCAACTCCTTTCTTCTTTCCTTCTTCTTCTTTGTAAACACTTAGAGAATTTTTGGAGGTCTCTCTCTCTGCCTTCTCTCTAAGAAAAGGTCTTGGCTTTAAGGCTTACTCCTTACTCTTGTCCTCCAACTCCTTTCCGTTTTTCTCTCTGTCTTCTCTCTAAGTTTTCGGGGGCCCGGGGCTAGATTTTTAATGATCCAACAGTGGATCCTTGATTTTGGCGTCGTGGGCTACGCAACTATCCGGTTAGATTTTGATTCCGGCGAAGCTCGGTTTTGAACGTGGATCGAGACATCGAGTTTTCAACTCATTGAGATAGGATTCTAGACCTGTATGTTTTATAAGGGTGCTGTAGGTAATCGTGTGTCTTTTTACCGGTTAGATCGCTGTAGATCTGAGTTTGAATCAAGTTAGGTTTTTGGGTTTAAAACCTTGTTTCGGAAATTTCTATGGATGGAATCGGGTATTAGGGGTTTCTTTTAAGGTCTCGGTGTTAGGCGTAGGTGTGTGGGTGTTTATGGATGTTGGTTTGGAGTTCGGAGGCTTCGAATCGGGGTTTGAATGTAGAAAATCGTAGCTCAAAAACGGTTTTCGCTGTGGTTCGGTCGACTGAACCATGGGGTCAGTCGACTGAAGTCTGGATCTTGGGTTCGGTTGACTGAACCAGGGGGTTCAGTAGATTGAATAGTGTGTTTTGGCATTTTATGGTTTTCCAGTAGGGTGTTCGGTCGACTTGAGGTGGGGTTCGGTCGACTTGAGGTGGGGTTCGGTCGACTGAAGTTGTGGGCTGTTGGTTTGTGGTTTTAGGTTGATTCCATGGTTTTCGATTGGTGTCCTATGGTATTTAATTGATTAATTTATGGGAATTACTTGATTAAAATACATGTGGATTCCTTTTGGGGTTCGATTGGTTGTGTCGTGGTTTCGGGGGTCGTGTGGTAACCTTGTGTGTTCGTGTTGATACCATCCTCGGGGATGATGAGTTGTTGAGGTGTGGGTGTTTGTTATGTGTTGAGTGTTGGGTCCCGTGGTTCCCTTCGGAAAAGGGTCTTGGGTTGTGAAATTGTGAGGTAAGGCTTTGGGTTTTTAGTTGGCCTTCGGGCGAGGCTCGGTTGTTATATGTGGCTATGGGTTTTTTTAACGAGCTTATGCATGTTATAACTGTAATTTATTCATGCATGGATTATGTAATGTTATTTACATGGCTTTTGATTGCGTTATGTGTTATGTGATATATGCTTTAAGACCTTGAGTTTTATAGGCATGTGGATGTGGACTCTGAGGAACGAATGTATGTGGTGCATGTTGCATGTGTGCAGGTTTATGTGAGTCGCGTGTGTAGCATGTGACATGGTTTGTGATACGTAGTAATAGTCCGTGGTTTTATGCATTTAATTTCTTATTAGGTTATGCATAGGTGTATGAAATGATATAGATGGTTATGTTAGCACTGGTTAACGGTGATTATGTTAGGGTTACGACCCTTCGGTTGAAGTCCGAGAAGATTACGACAGGGTTACGACCCTTCGGTTAAAGCTCGTAAAGAAGCGTTTGATAGGGCTACGGTCCCTCGGTGCAAGTCCGTAAAGCGGTATTCATTAGGGCTACGGTCCCTCAGTTAAAATCCGTAAAGATGCATTGGCCCCCTACGGTCCATCGGTGAAAGTCTGAGAAGATACATGGATTGCATGAATTGCATTATGGGACAGATAGACCAGTTTTTAAATTATTTTTAAGAGTCGTGTGCATCGCGATCTAAAAACCGTTTTCAAACTGTCTTTCAAGACTTCTGTGAGTGAGTCTAATGATGGTTTGTATCCTCGCTTTTCCTTGCATGTGAAAACTGTTTTTAAGGCTTGAAAGATAGTGTAAAACTGCACTTCGATTTCTTAGCATGTTTTGTTTATATTGCATGCTTGTCTAGTTTCTGCTGAGCTTTGGCTCACGGTATGGGATTTGCTTTCTTTCAGGTATCGGTCACAGAGGTTGATCTGCAGGTGCTGAAGAGGTAGAAGAGTTGTAGTCTTCTTTTTTGCTATTTTGTCACATGTATGTTCTAGCATGTTTTCCGGTGTTGGAATCGTGTAGTGTAAGCTTTTGGCGTTGGAGCTTTGTAATGTATACCGTTTGACGTTTAAATACAATGCATGTATGGCTTATCTTTGAGAGTGTTTTCTCGGGTTGGCTGTTTGTGGGTGTTTCACGTGGCTCAGAGTTTGGGGCGTGACAAAATATCTAATTTTGGGTGTCCATGTGTTAAATTTTAGATTTTTGGGACTTTTTGCTTGCTGTACTAAGGGAAAAATGGTCATTTACCTTAATTATGAAAATTTTTGATTTTTAATTTAATATTTTGTATTATTTACTTAATTTAAGTTGTTCCGAGTCTTTTCTAAGTGTTAGGGCTTTACCTCTGAGTATTTGGTCTCTTTTAGGATTTTTGGGTCAAATTTTAGGTTTTGGGTTACTTAAGGTTTTCCTTTGTTCATGTGGCGACCTATGTTCTTATCATCTATCCATCGCTACTACTAGGATTTGAGCTGGGTTATTACACAACTTAACATTTTCAACAGGGTAAGCATATATAAGAACAATTATGCGAGTACGTGATGCAGATAAATGTAATGTAGATGCCCAACCCGACTTGTATCTAGAAATAAAAATAGGAGTTCCACTTTAGGACTTAATTAAATTACTTGTATGGATTTATTATCATTAATGCTACCTCAGGGACTTATTGTCATCGCCATGATGGGATTTGTTGTCATTGCCACCTTAGGGACTTATTGTTAATGCCGTGATGAGACTTTATGTTGTTTTTGCCTCAGGGACTTATTGTCATTGCCGTGAAGAAACTTTATATTATTGTCGCCTCAGGGACTTATTGTCATTGTCGTGATGGGACATTATATTATTGTCACCTTAGGGACTTGTTGTCATTGCTGTGATGGGACTTTATAGGGTTATCCACATTGAAAACTAGTATGCTCGCTTAGTATCAACCCAATGTCTAAATTACTAAAACTAAAGTGCTAGTGACGAACTTGTGGTGTGAGACCCTGACTCGTTGTCTTTTTTGGTATTTTCGGACGCGCGCTACGTGTTTTCGTTTGAGCATGTTTTATTTGCTTTTGATTCATGATCGGGCTTAGATATGCATGCGGGGTAGGTTCCCAGGGCTATGGGCCGTTGCTATGTGAATTTCGAAAAATTTGAAAAAATAAATATTTTGGAGGCCTATAAATATTTGGAGTTAGATATTTTTAAAAAGATATTTTCTAAAAGTTCTTCAACAAGCTTCCTGTTTCCTCTCATCCTTCTCTCTAAGTTCTCGGGGGCTTGGGGCTCGATTTTCAACTATCCAACAACGGATCCTTGCTATTGGCACGATGGGTTACGCAACCAGCCGGTCAGTTTTTCATTCCGACGAGCCTCGATTTTACACGTGGATCGAGATTTTGAGTTTTTAACTCACCGAGGTAGGATTCTAGACCTGTATGTTTTATAAAGGTGCTACGTGTAATTGGGTGTCTTTTTACCGGTTGGTTTACTGTAGATCTGAGTTTATGTTCTGTTGGGTTTTTGGGTGAAAAATCAATTTTTTGTCAATTTCGTGGATGAAATCGGGTGTCGGGAGTTTCTTTTGAGGTCTTAGTGTTAGGCCTGGGTGTACGTATGTTTGAGGGTGTTCAAAAGGGAGTTTCGAGGCTTCGATCTGAGGTTTGGAGGGCCCATTGTTAGATCTGTGGTTGCGGCATGTGAGGGCCGATTGTATGCATCATGGATTGCATGTATTGCATTATGGGACGGATAGACCAAATTTCAAACTATTTTAAGAGTCGTGTGAATCGCGATCTAAAAACCCTTTTTCAACTGTTTTCGGGCTCCTGTGAGTTAGTCAAAAGATGGTTTGTATCCTCACTTTTCCATTTGCATGTGAAAACTATTTTCAAGACTTGAAAGAGAGTCTAAATCTGCACTTCGATTTCCTAGCATGTTTTGTTTATACTGCATGCTTATCTAGTTTCTGCTGAGCCTTGGCTCATGGTGTGGGATTTTGCTTTTCTTTAGGTACCGATCACGCTGGTTGATCTGGAGGTGCGGGAGAGGTGGAAGAGTTTTATTCTTCCTTTCTGTTAGCTTTAAACATGTGTGCTATAACATATTTTTCAGTGTTGGGGCCGTGTAATGTAAACCGTTTGGCGATTATATACAATGCATTTATGGTTTATTTTGAGAGTACATTCTCTAGCTGGGTGTTGTGGTTATTTGTTTATGGGTGTTTCACGTGGTTCGGAGTTTGGGGCGTGACACGTGGTGCCCAATAGTATTTATAAATAACAAATCTTTCTTTTGAAACTCCGGGGACACACCCAGGGTGCTCAGAGGGAATATATCTCAAAATAGTTACAAAAATGGCTAGCAATGATGCCCTAGACTAGAAGCTGAGAAAAGAATAATTTCAATAACCCAACCCACCAAGATAGATACGGAAAGGACTCCGATAACCCAAGATGCAAATGTAGGAATGTTCATGATGTGCAATATGTTTCCCGTGTACAATTGATAATAGCGTAACATCATGGTATAGCACAAGGTACAACTTGCTAAAGCATCATGTACAAGCATGTGAAGCATAACTATAATTTATGTAACATAGAATCGAGCCGTTGGCATGAGTTCATTTCATCATAAGTGTCATTTTCATACACTAATTACTCACAAAGTTCATACGGGATTCACATACTCAAGTCTCATAAGTAACACACCATTTGTATACTTAGCCAATTTTAGGTAATTGTTTAATTGCTAGTTTTAAAGTTACGACAGCATTTTGAAGTACTTAGATATTAATTTAATTTTTGAGTTTTTAATAGCAATTATATAAAAATATTTTTTTCAACTTTCATGTTTATCACTAAGATTAGATCCTAGGGAAAAAATGTCATTTGATTTAATTTAAGGAAAACCATTAATCACATTACAGAGAAAAGTGCAGAATTTAGGCCTCTGTTGGCCACGGTTTTGGAGCATTAATTCAAGGGTTATGGATATGACTTTTGGTGTGATTTTCGTTTAAGATATCCCCTACAAATTTCATGTTTTGTGCTAAGTTAAGTTGTTTGGAAAAAGTTTGATATTTTGACTAATTTATAAAAAGGGTTCAGTCAGCCTAAAAAGGGTCTGCAGAATGTAATTTTAACAGAGAATGCTCAAAACCTTTGGAGTATGATCCGAGGGTATTTTGGGCTGATTTTTTCTCAGTAATTATTTTAATATGTTATCTACATTTTTCATGTTTACCACTTTTGGATTTGGCTTCTAAAAAGTTAAGTTTTTGGTCTCACAAAAATGTGTTATAGAGAGGTCTGTCAGTCACTGAACCTCAACAGTGACTTTGGAAGGTGTTTTGACACATCAAGACTTCATATTTTTGGCTCATTTTTGGTGGACAGAAAGATAAATGTGTCCTCTACAAGTTTTATGTTTTGCCTAAACTCGATTCTCACTAACTTAGGGTTTTTAGGTCTGCATTCAGAGTGATCAAGATCTGACAATTTTTGGCAAAAATGAGATATCTGGAGTTCTACCCAACGAAATCACTTCAAACCAATTTTGTATGAAAGATAACTCAAAAAAAAAAAAGTTATGGACACAAAAATCACTTTATGATCATTTTTTTTACAATTAGTTATGATGTTTTAAAGTATATGGCAGAAGGTAAGTAAGTCTAAAAATCAGGCTACTTAGGGTTTTGGTTGTTTAGCTTATGTTGTGTAGATTTTTTACGTGTTTTCTTCGCATACATTTTATGTAAAAGCCTAGTACGTATATATTTTGTGATTTTATGTTTTTAATTAAGTGAGGAGATGAAATTAAATGTGGGCATGGGTGCTATAAAATTTTATTTATTTACGGTGAAATTAATGAATAATTCGAAGTATTTAAAGGTGAGCAAAGTTGGAAGTTCAGGTTGAATTTAAAGAAATTCGTGGGATTCAGCTTCAAGAGTCATCGCTCGAGCGGTGGGGGTCCGCTCGAGCGGACTATCGGGAGAATTTTAGAGTATTCTCGAACCATGGAGATATTTTGAGAGAATATATATATGTATATGTATGGCCACGTAAGGAAAGGGAGACCCATTTCTCTTCTCCTCCCTTCTTCTTCTTCCCTTTTTCCATCTCCAGAGAGAGAGAGAGTGAGAGAGAAAACCTAATCCCCCCATGAAAACTAAAGGGTTGAAGCAAAATTAGGAGCCACTGAGGATGGAAATCAAGCTTTGGAGCAAGGAAATGGAAGATAAAGCACCAAGGAGCCAAGATCTCTGAAGATCCAAACCCTAGGAGGGAGAAATTGGAGGAATTTCAAGCTTTTGAGCAAATTCGAGGTAGGATCTAGATTCTCTCATATGTTTATAATGATTTGAGTTGATAATTTCTTATATGAGTAAAATTTAGTAGAATTTATGCATGATTAGAAGGGATGATAGAGTAATGTGTGGATTGAGTTGGGTTCTCACAAAAATTTGAGTTTTGAGAAATGATAAACCGTGATTTTGTGAAATCATTGCATAAAAAGGGATTACGAAGTTTGAATCTAATGGTTTTATGGTGGAAATTGAGATTTGAGACCTATTAGAGGAAGGATTAAGGGTTTTGAAGTTAAAAACTCAAAACAGGGGCAAATATGGGATTTTCTCGGCCGACATCGCGCTCGAACGGATCCTTGTCTATTCGAGATCTCACGTGGCAGAAGATTGGGCGCTCGAGCGCCCTAAGTTCGCTCGAGTGGACTGAGTGCGCAGGATTAACTTTGTTCGATCATATCTCCCTCATTCGGACTCCGAATTGGGTCGTTCTTGTATTCAAATCGAAGCCCCGGAAATTCTCTTTCCAACGAGACTACTATCACAAGAAAATTCATTTTTTAGAAAAAGTTATGATTAAAATAGTGAGGGTATGTCAAAATGCTTTTAAAAAGGACATTTTCATCTGTATTGAACCTTTTAATCAAATTTCTCGTCCCTTGGGCTATGAATTTACCTATCTCACTACACTTGGGTTGGGATGCTAGTATCCTACCGATTGGTTGTATTTGCGATAAATGCGGATTTTTGAAATGTAACTAAGGTCTTGCGAACAAGTATGTGTGGGAAATTGTGGGTTATGTAATGACATGGTTATCATTTAAGAGTTTAAGCTTTAGAGAGAAAACATGATTTTAACTTGTATATATATGTATATGCATATGATGGGTGCATCCCTTTCCCATTAAATGATATGGTCCTTACTGAATAAGTTTTGTGTTGATATCCTATGACGTGGTAATGGAAAAGTGATATATGGGAAGTTATATAATGATATTATAATGCGTGTTGCATGGATTATGAAAGAAAATTTGAGTACTTAAACGACATATGACATGATTATAATTGAGTTAAAATTTATGTTGGTACTTAGTGACCTTGAGTAATGATGTGAATTATGACAAACTACAGAATGAAACGATCAACTTGAGTTGAAACCCTATGGTTGAATGTGGAAGATGCATAATGAGGGGCTACAGTCCTACGGTGAAAGCCCGCGAAGGTTCATGCATAATAGGGGACTGCGGTCCTGCGGTGAAAGCCCTCGAAGGTTCATGAATTAAGTTGGGCTGGCGGCTCCACGGTGAAAGACTGAAAATTTGCGCAAGATGGGGACCACGTGTCCACGGGTTAGCCCCCAAAACGTGGTGGTGTATCGTGGTGAGTTATAGAGCTATCTATTACCCAACGACTTCGCGTTGCCTATTCGGATAATAGGGAGGGGTTTGTATAAGCTACGCCCGATGTTGGTTCATTAACTGTGATAAATTAACTGTAATACAGTTTTTGTGATAAATCGGGTAATAAAAATATGATTTGATTTTTGTGAAAAATTGAGAAATGAGAATAAATGTGAAAGAAAGGAATGTATTAAAAAGGTTTAATGAATGAATAACTTAGCGTGCATGGGTGTGTGTGTGGGAATAATTAATAAATTTATGGAACTTGCATTTTTATTCCGGTTGCACCCATTACACCTCACAAATCTTGCATTACATATGAGTTAATCTACATCCTACGAACTTCGGTTGACGTACGATTGCTAAACCATTTTTTAGGTTTCGAGGAGAACTGATGATGCCGAGATGGAGGCATTTTGGGAATGGGCTAGAAGATGGGTCTAGCATTTCTTTTCTTTATGCCATATGTAAACATAAAGTTAAAGGATTTGATGTATTTGATCTTATTCTTGTATTTTGGATAAGTTGGATAAGTGAAATAACATTTTGTTTTGTAAACGATCTTGTGGGACTTAAAGTATTATTTAGAATTTGTTATGCGTCGGTGAAATAAAAATATAGTTGCTTAAGAACACATTTATTTCCAAATGAGTTTTGAATTTGAATCAGTAGTAATATGGAAGTGTTAATGGATGACCTTTAAACGGGTCGGTTTGGAGTTAGTTTACGGGTCCCGAGGGTTCGGAGCGTGACAAAATGGTATCAGAGCTCTAGGTTCGAATACCTAGGAACCATGGAGAATAACCATGACAGTACTATGTGGCCTGTTTGACTAGGTTAGGGACCACTACACGGCATGAGTTGTGTGCTTGCATGGGTTTGCGGTTGAATTGTGTTGCGCATGTTATGTGTTTATTTGAGCATGGAGGGTTGAGTCTTCGAGTGATGTGGCATGCCATATGGCGTCCGATCTACTATTTTGGGGTTCAAAATAGAAAAGCGTTTGGCTGACGTTCTTTCTATGAGAACTCTAAATGAGTTTCCCAGATTGTCGCGTTGCTCTGGGGCTTTCTTTCCCTCGGTATGTGAATGTGTGGATGTGAAGTGACTAGGTGTTGAGTAATGTGTAGTTTGACTTTAAGAGGTTAGATTGAGATTGACCGAGTTGGGCGTCGTGATATCCTTGTAGGGATTATGCTCGTGGGGCTAGATGAGTTGTGATCTTGACGGTGGTATGAGTGGTGAAAGTGTGACCCGGTGGTTAGTAATTATGGTGGGTGTAAACTCGTGAGATGTATATTGATTGTTTGGAGTGTGATGTACCCAGGAGAGTGGGGAGAGTGATCGTAGTTGGTTGTTCGTTATGTGTCGAGCTACCAGTGGTTTGACGGACAAGTAAGGTAGGTTGTTTTAAACCCCTTAAAGGTTGTGGGTTATGGATGGATATGAGTGTATGATGTTTTTGGGGCAAGTGATAGATGTTGCTGGTGTGGCCGATTTGGTCGATTTCAGATGACATATTGATGGGAAGAGATCCCTTAAGAAGACGATGGCAGTGGTCTATATTTGGCTTAAAGTTTGGGTGTGGTGGTGTCTTGGGTTTAAAGTTAGTGAGTGAGGATCGTTTGTCTGTGTGATGTATAGTTGCTTTCATGACTTGGCAGCTGTGTGTCGATGTTCCGCATAAGGTGATAAAAGAGTTAAGTGTTTCTAGTTAAACGTTTTACAATTTTCGATGGATGTACCGGAGTTGCATAGTTTGCCTATTTGTTTGCTTGTTAGTATAACGTGATCCGTAAGTAGATGTGCTGCAGTGATGCGAATATATGAGGTGTTATCTTACCCTTAGGGGCAAGGGAGAGGATGGTTCCGTTTGGTCTATAGTTGGTGGGCGAGGTTCATATTGTTTATGTTGCGTGTAGTTGCTTTCACGTTTGGATGACTATATGCCTGTGGTACCCGTAGAATGACATAAGGTACCGGCATTCTCAGTTGAGCGTTTTACATTTTTGGTGGGTATATCGAAGTCGCGAGTTCGAGATTGTGGTGTAGGTTTTGCCTACTTCTTTGGTTGTTACCTACCTGTTGGGAATCGAGTAATGTGCCGTGACCCCATGAGGAGATGGTACATAGCATTGCGAGTATACGTGGTGTTCTCTTTGGTGATTAACTGGTGAGGATCTGGTGGATGCATGCGATATATCACCGGGATATGAAAGAATGAATGATAGTTAATGTGCCTTGAGTAGGGATCTAAATGTGAGGACATAGTGCGACAAATGAAATACACATTGTGAATGATGGCTGATAACGTTTGTACGATGATGGCAGATGTCTTTACAAAGACTTGCGATTAGTCTTCTCTTGAGCCGAGTGCATAATGATTGCCCTAAGAGGAAGTGATGCTGAATAAGAACCTAGCATTAGTTCGTGGTTTTCCTAAGAAGAAAAATGTCTCATAATTGGTTAACCAATGCGATTGCTTGTTGTTGGTAGAGGTAAAACGTTGGGGTCGAAATGTGGGTTCGCTCGCTTATAGTTTTTTGAAGGTTCCATTTGCTCTACCCCGTGAGCCGAGCATTTGGGCGGTGTTTCTGGAGCTGTAGTTTGATTTGTACGATGTATCGATAGCTTTAGTTGTCATTGAGTGAGAGATCCCTAGGGAAGTTTAGCGATTGAGTTATTTGCGTGATGAGATTCTCGAATATTAGTTATGTGTGACTCCTATAAGAATACAGGACCCTGGTTCAGTTATTACCCTCGTAATTAGGAGACCATGTTTTGAATTATGTCGGAGATATGAGGTTTAAAAAGAACGTTAAAGGGTTCGATGGTGTGGTTGGCCTAGTTTTAAGATGGCATGCTTTGAGTGTGATATGTGGAGATTGCTTGTATCCGACCACAGGTTCACAGAAGGGTATGTTGTTTGCTCATGGAAAAGGAAGTGTGGAGTAATAAAGTTTAGTAGTGTACCGTGCAATTTGGATGGCTTAAGGAAATAGGCGAAAAATCGTGTATTAAGATGTCGACTGTGGATGCGTACCTAGGAAGCGGAAGTATTAGAAGTGTTTGTATGATAGTGGAAGTTAGTAGTAACTTTGAATAAAGGAACTCAGGAGTAAATTTCCTTTGTTTGGGTGCCGAACGTTTCTCGTGTAAGTTGCTTGGACAGTGGGTTTAAGGCTATGACATGACCATGATTTATCTAATGGGAGTTAGGCCAGCGAAG
>JAULJZ010172840.1:0-23984 GCA_032270985.1 Heliamphora pulchella
ATGTGGCTGCGGGTAGTTGTTGCGCACAAATTTTGTATATGAAACAACAACTCAATGATTTTAAATTAAAATACGATAGTGTGCCAATTAAGTGTGGTAACACAAGTGCTATAAACATATCTAAAAATTCAATTTTACATTCACGAACAAAATATATTGAGATACGTCATCATTTTCTTCGTGATCATGTTCAAAAAGGAGATATATTTTTGGAATTTGTAAGTACTAGTGAACAATGGGCGGATATCTTTACTAAACCCCTTAATGAAGATCGTTTTATTATTTTTACACGAGAATTGGGCCTAATGCATATTCGAGAGGTTGATTGAACTTAATAGTCTTACAATTTTAAGCCCTATTTTACAAGAAGAAGTTTTTTTTAAAGGAAATTGTGGCTCAAATTGCTACTAGAAAACAAAATTGTGAACAAACACTGTTCAGTCGACTGAGGCACCATTTTCAGTCGACTGAACTACTTTTTCTAAGTTCAGTCGACCGAACATACAAGTTCAGTCGACCGAATGTTCGGGGTTTTCAAAAAACTAAACAGCCGAACGGTTTAAGTTCTGCATTTTCTATTTTAACACCTCTCGGCTTCTCTTTGATAGGGCCTGAAATTTACTTCTTTTTCTCTCAAAAGGCTCTAACTCAACATCCCCTTTTCACACCACCATTCTACCTCTCTAATCCCTAGATTTTCAAATCTCTCAAAAAACCCTTCAATGACACCTAGGGTTAGAGGCGGCAAGGGGAAATCTATTGCCAGAGAGGATCCCACCAGAAAAAATGACCAATGGTTCAATTCGAGCAAACTCGAAATCCTGTACAAACATCATTTACATTCTCTTGATCCGATTTTTGGTAAGATTCTCCATATGCGATTCATCGATTCCTACTTTCCTCGTGTCATTCGTCTTTTCAATCACATAGGTTGGGGGCATTATATTTTCTATCAACCGAAGGGTGTGTACCCTCAAATTACCTGGCTATTTTATGCAAATCTTTCTCAAGACCTTTCCCCCAATCCAAGAGACCGTTACATTCACTTCCCCACTTATCTCTATGAAAAAACATATAAAATTTTCGATAAAAACATAACCAATCTTTTTGGAATGGGAAGAGGGGATTTTAAATGTCCACAAATCTCTTCTCAATCATAGATCATGGCTCACGAATTTACTCCTGAAACATTTTTACCCTTAGTCATGACTGAACCTCCACTCAATTTTGCCCTTTCCCCGTCTTACTCTCAACTCACACTTGAGGCCAAAATTTCGCATCTCATCATTACATACAATGTATTGCCTCGTAGTGGATCTCGCACCTACATTTCTTATCTTAACTGCTTTGTATTATGGTGCATTTACAAAGAAATATGTCTTAATCTTCCATCTATCATCTGCCAATGGATGCTTGCCAAAGAAAGCTCCAACCTCCATATTCTTTCATATGGAGGTTTTCTCACACCTCTGTTTGAATCATTTGGCTTTTCTCCATCTCCTTCAAATTTTCTTCCACCAAAAAATTTTGAATTTCTCACCGCCACCACTGTAAAACAAATGGGTTATAAACTTGAAAATGGACAGTGGGTACCCAAACATCAAAGGCAGGCACCTCAAGTAGTTCAAGATAGTGAAGAGGAAGCTGAGGATCCTGCCGATGCCCATGCTGATGATGCTCCACCTACTTCACCCACAGCACCTCCACCTGTTCCTACCTCCGCATCTGATGATACTGCTCCTGTTACACGCTCCTTTCTAAAGAAATTGGTTCGCTCTTTCTCAAATCGCCTTGACAAGAAGCTTGACAAGCTTGGCTCTCGCATTGCTAAACTTGAAGAGGCTGTGGGTGTACCTCCCTCTACAGATGAGGGTGATGATGCTGATGGTGATGGCGATGAGGATGATTCTAGTCCCACTTTTTGATCATGCCAAAAGGGGGAGAACTATGCTATGTGAGCAAAAAGGAAAGCTTTTGGAGAGCATTAGAGAGTTTTTATTTTTGGATCATGTACTAATGCTACTCTTGTTTTCAGTTGTGCTACGCTTTATCATGTTTTTTATGCTTGGCTTTTATTATGCTTGGATGAATATACTTATTATGCTTCTCATGGTTATTTTGATCTTGAATTGAACATCTATATTAATTATAACGCACTTCAAATTTTCACAACTTATGCATTCAGTAAGGGGAAGTTTTTCAACTCTCAAAGATTATTACTCATGCTTATTGTTAGGGGGGAGCTTTACTTAAGCTTTCCTATATTATTTTTTCTTGTGTTTGTCATCATCAAAAAATGAGAGATTGTTGGCCTAACGAGACTTCAATAATCGATTTTGATGATAACAAACTTATATATCTAATTGTGCAAATTGAGTTTGATTATAGAAAATATACACTTAGCACAATTCAAGATATACAATGGAAGCTATGTCGCATAATTCAAAATCAAGATCATTTAGTAACAAGTTTTTGTGGAACAAATGCATAAAGGATTGAGACATTGTAGATTAAACAATATGTTGTAAATTTAATTTTGTTAGGATCATTGTATATGCTCATTATCTCTTGATTATTACTTTGAAGCTCATAGGAATCCTAAAAATGATAAAAACACTTTTCCAAAAGAAATCATGATCAAACTTTTTTGGAAAATGAAAAATATGGATTTTTAATGATCCAGTCGACTGAGGAATAAGGACCAGTCGACTGAAGAGGTAACCAAAAATAGGTTTTCAGATCTACACAAGTTTAGTCGACCAAACCTTGATGTTCAGTCGACCGAAGCTTGGTTCAGTTGACCGAATGAGTTTCTTCAGTCGACCGAACAGTTCAAAATTCGAATTTTTTCTAAAAACAGCTAGTTTAAAAATTCCATATTTAGCCCAACGGCTAGTTGGTTTTTGGAGCCTATAAATAGAGGGTTTGTGCCATTGTTTTACTCACTCAATCCTCTCAAACGTTCTCTCTTGTTTACTACTTCACTGCTTTTCAATTCTTAAGTTTTTCATATACATTTTTTAGAGAAATATTTTAGCTTTTTCTTGAGCTTCATAGTCATATTCTATTGAGAAGTGAGATTCACTCATCCAAGGAGCACTCTTTGTACTCTTTCATTTCATTCTTCCTGTTGATTAGTGTTTGAGAAAGGTGATTCTCAAAAGAGGCTAATCCGCCTATAAATATTGTATTAACTTGAGAAGGGTACATTATCAAGAGAGGCTACTCCGCCTAGACTAAGGAGAGAGGTTCCTCCGCCTATTTGAAGGAGAGGTAATGAAATCCTCATAGCAGTTGGCTTGAGGCAAGAACGTAGGCTATTGTACCGAACCTTGTAAAATTGTGGTGTTGATTTTCTCTTGCTTTACCTTTTTTATTTATCATCTAGTTGTTTATTGTTAAACCACACACACACACTCTTGTATTTAATCTCTTTTTTTTATTTGATTCTTGTATTTTCTTTAGATAAGAAAAGTATTATATCTTGTAATCAAATAATTTTAACTAATCTTTATATTCGCACTTTGATTCTAAAAGAGTTTTGTTTAATTTTTTTTTAGGCTAAAACTTGCATATTAATATTAGTTGTATATCAAAACGGAGACATATTGGAATGTTTTTTTTTGCAAGCTATATTTAAGTTTTAAGTTATTGAAAGAAATTTTGAGTATTGCTTTTCTTCAAACTAAAAGAAGTTTAAGAATTAGCATCCTTAGTTGTTCTTAAATCCTTTTTATTATTCATTTAAAATATACTTGTGTTTGAAGTCATATTAACAAA
Source organism: Heliamphora pulchella (assembly GCA_032270985.1). Taxonomy (NCBI): domain Eukaryota; kingdom Viridiplantae; phylum Streptophyta; class Magnoliopsida; order Ericales; family Sarraceniaceae; genus Heliamphora; species Heliamphora pulchella. The sequence continues at coordinate 3,781 of JAULJZ010172840.1, forward strand.
TATACATTAAATTGTTAAAACTATTAAAGTGTTATATTCGATTAACAAATAAGTTAAACTTTGCATACATTTATTCTTAAACATTTCAACACAAAGTTTTTACTTATAAATTTACTTGTGATTTAAATTAGTTATATTTTTGTGAAACTAAAGATCATATACTTGTGTTTTTTTAATCTAAAATTTTAAATATCCAATTTACCCCCCTCTTGGGATCATACACGTAACATTATTGGGCTCGTGTATGTCCGTGGGTGTTAATCATATGTGGATCGATAGGTTTATATGTGTTTTGAAGCATTATAGTAAGTGTTTGAGAGTTTGGGGGCTTAGGATTCGAATTTGGGACATTTTGGAGCGTCTGTGAACGCTGAAGAGCGCTCAAGCGCCGAGCGGGAGCTTAGCTAGCACTGCTCTCTGGTGGTGAGGTGCTCAAGCGCCTAGCGAGCGCCGGGGCCGTAGGGCCATTTTTGGACCTTTTGGTTTTGGTCATATCTCCCTCATTCGGATTCAAAATTGGGTCATTTTTGTGTTCAAATTGAAGCCCTGGAAGTCTTCTTTCTAATGACACCTCTGTCACATTAAATTTTTTTTTATAGAAAATGTTATGATCAAAATAGTGAGGGTATGTTAGAATTTCTTAACCGTTTTCACCCGTTTTTGGCCAAATGTTTGGGAAAAGCTTATTTTTCATCCTTGGGGGAAACTTTTTATCAAATTTCTTTTCCCTTAGGAGTTGGATTGTGTTTTGTGGCCATGTTGGGTGTGTGGGAGTGTGTGTTAATCGTGTTAGGCATGTGTGGTTCCGTGTTGGGCGTGTTGGGCGTGTATGGGTTCGTGTTGGCCGTGTTGGGCATGCATTAGTCTGGGTAGTGTTATTTGGTGGTTGGGTCCTTGATTTCCAATTGGTTTCCAACGATATTCAGTTGATTGAATATGGGCTTAGTCGACTGAAATACTGTTGGGGTTCTTTTTGGGGTTCGGTTGGTTGAGTGGTGGCTTCGGCAGTCGTGTCATGGCTTCGGGTGTTGGTTTAGATGCCATCCTCGGGGGTGATGTGCATGGCTAGATGTGGGTTGTTGGGGCACGGTTGTGTGCGTTGTGGTTTGGTATGGAGCGTGTTTGGGCTCATGGCACCTTTGGAGAAAAGGTGATGTTATGTGACCTCATGGTTTGAGGGGTTTGGTGTAGCCTTCTAGTTAGGCTTGGTTGTGTGGGTTGCAGGTTGTTCCTGTGAGTGGATGTCGAGTTTTGTGACGGGTGATGTCACAGTTTGAGATTATATGACTATGTGCGCTTATAGTTGGCTTTATGAATTTATAACTGTGGTTTATTATACATGGATTATGTAAGTGGATTACATGGTTTTGGTATCGTTACGTGTACTGTAGTTGCATGCTTTAAAACTCAGAAGTTTTGTAGGCATGGTTATGTGGAACATGTGGAACAGATGCATGTGATGCATGTTGCATGAGTTGTAGGTGTTGTGTGAGTCGCATGTGTAACATGTGATGTGGTTTGTGTAACGTAGTGATAGCATGTGATTTTACGCATTTAAATCCTAGTTAGGTTATGCATGGGTGTATGAAATGAGATAGATGGACATGTGGTTCGGAAAATGTTAGCTCTGGCTGACGGTATAGTCGATAGGGCTGCAGTCCCTCGGTGAAAGTCGACAAAGGTGTATTCGGTAGGGTTACGGTCCTTCGGTGATAGTCCGAGAAGCTTAGGGCTGAGGTCCTTCGGTTGAAGTCCGTAAAGGTGTGTTCGGTAGGGCTGAGGTCCTTCGGTTGAAGTCCGTAAAGGTACATTAATGGGTGCTGCGGTCTTACGGTGAAAGTCCGTGAAGATGTGTGTATTGCATGGGTTGCGTGCATTGTGTGTGTTACACGGGTTGTGTGCGTTGCATAGTTGGGGGCTACGGTCCTACGATGAAAGTCTGTGAAGATGTGTGTGTTGCACAGGTTGCGTGCATTGTGTGTGTTGCACGGGTTGTGTACGTAGCATAGTTGGGGGCTGCAGTCCTCCGGTAAAAGTCTGTGAAGATGTGTGCGTTGCACGGGTTGTGTGCGTTGTGTGTGTTACACGGGTTGTGTGCGTTGCATAGTTTGGGGCTACGGTTCTGTGGTGAAAGTTCGTGAAGATGTGTGTGTTGCATGGGTTGCGTGCGTTGTGTGTGTTGCACGGGTTGTGTGCGTTGCATAGTTAGGAGCTGCGGTCCTATAGTGAAAGTCCGTGAAGATGTGTGTGTTGCACGGGTTGCGTGCGTTGTGTGTTGCACGGGTTGCGTGCGTTGCATAGATGGAGGCTGTGATCCTTCGGTGGAAGTCTAAGAAGATACATGGATTGCATAAACTGCATAGTGGGACGGATAGACCAATTTTCAATTTATTTTTATGAGTTATGTGAATTGTGATCTAAAACCCCTTTTTCAACTGTTTTTAGCACTCTTGTGAGTGAGTCAAAATGATGGTTTGTATCCTCGCTTTCCCGTTGAATGTGAAAATTGTTTTAAAGGATTGAAAGATAGTCTAAAACTACACCTCATTTTCTTAGCATGTTTAGCTTGTACCACATGCGTTGTCTAGTATTTGCTAAGCTTTGGCTCACGGTGTGGAATTTGATTTTCTTCAGGTACCGGTCACGCTGGTTGATCTAAAGGTGCTGGAGAGGTGGAAGAGTTGTAGTCTTCCTTTTTGTTCTTTTGTTGCATATATGTTGTAACATGTTTTTCCAGTGTTAGAACCGTATAATGTATGCCGTTTGGCAATTATATACAATGCATGTATGATTTTATTTGAGAGTGTATTTTCGGGTTAGTTGTTGTGGGTGTTTCACATGACCCGAAGTTTAGGGCGTGACAAGAGCCGTACCACTTGGCATACTTTTCCTTTTCCCTTTCTTACAAAGATTGCCTTTTCTTTTCCCTTGTCTGTAGAGTTTATCTTTTGTTTTTCCTTAGAAATTGCTGCTTCCTTTTCCTTTTCCCATAAAAAAGTAAAATATATTAAAATACTAATTAAAAAACGTTAAATATATATTTTCTTGGTGGACTTACCACACAAACACGAATGGCATTAAAATCTTGCTCATTACGAATCACAATACCAATATTTCTTTTTTGAAGAATCCGAACCTATATATATATATATATATATATATATATATATAAAGACATGAGTGGTAATAAAATTTAAGAGGTAATAAAATTTATCGAAAAAATTGTAGTTTAAAAAAAAGAGTAAAGATAGCTCATATTATCGTTAGCCTCAAATCTTTATTGACCTAACTAATGAAAAAAAAATTACAATGCCAGTGTAACATATAAGTTAAAAAATAGTGCACAATTGATAAAATAGATGTATTTTATTTTTTAATAAAAAAAAACTTACATGACCAAAAGGCGCATTGTAGCGGCTCGGAACGAGTTCATTAAGAACTATTAATTACTCTAATATAATTAAAATTTTTCAAAAATGATTTTTAATAATAACATGATTTAAATTAAAATTTAATTAAATTAGAGGGTTAAAGTAGAATTAACCATAACAGTTACTTTATAAATTTTTCAAACTTTATATAAATATCATTTTGCACATTCACCTAGAATTTTCTAGAAAAAAAAAACAATAATAGAAAATATAAACATCTCAGCCGAAGCTGAGATGTTTCTGGAGACAACCAAAGAGCGCGCCAGTTGCGCGCAACCATCCGCCATTGCCGTGATCCGCCACTCTTGCCACTGTCGGCGCCGTCGACCACCACCACCCGTCGCCAGTCCCTCTCATCACTCATGGTCCATCACTCTCGGTTTCTCTTTCCCACCTCTCTCGGCTTCCTCCATGGGAGGAGATCCAAAAGCTTGGATCTTGCATCCCTCTGGAAATTTGTATGGCTAACACCATATTGGGGGCAAACAAACAAGGCTTGACGAAATCCAAAACCTCCCCTGCCTCAGCCGCGGCTAATTTTCCCCTCCCTATAAGTACCGAGATCCTCTTATTCAGTTCTGATTTGTCTTGTTTCGTTGGGTTATGATTTGATAATTTGGGAGACTATTATAAAGAGTTGGAAATTAGAACAAATCGACCAAAGCCCTAAAATTTTCTCCCACCCCGGCGCTTATCTCATTTATTCTCTTCTTCTTGTTTCTTTTACTTCCATGGAACAAGCAAGACCCGAACCCTAACCGTTTCTCATAAATTGATCAAGTGACTGTCAAAATTGGAAGTGACGGAGTGAGATTCAAGCCGCCCCAAATCAAGAGCTAAAGTCCACTGGTGACCGAACCTAAGGGTTTTTGGAGTAGTGGTGCAATCCGACTTTGTGAGGCTCCGACAGGTAGGATTTAGACAAATTTTGGTGTTCTGAAATGATTTAGGTTGAATCTGGTTAAAATCCTTTTGAACAGGGTTTAGCTAATCAAGTAGAAATTCTAACTAAAGTTTTTGGGATTCTTTAAGTTCATATTAATGTAATCTGGTTGCTAAGGTGACGTTTTAAATTCTTATGGAAGATTGAACAATATAACCTAACTGTTGTGGATGAGAGGGTTAAGAACTTTAATCTAGTTCAATAATTTGTTGAAGGACGTATTGGTTTCCATAATGTCTTGAAATTGCAGTTTACCTTGTGAACTTTAAACCTTGAGAACTTGAGCTATGAGTGTGGTCTAAATCAGGAGTTAATGAGGGATGTCACAATAAACGAATTTAAGTGATGAGTTTGAGTCCTATGTGTGGGATACATGCATGTAATTAGATGTTCATTTGGGTTCCAATCTAAATTTTGCTGATTAGTGATTTGGGAAGCAACTTATAGTTTAATTGTAGACAAGGAACATAGAAATAGGTAACATGAATCTTATAATTTGAAGAATTAAGGATTGAAGAACAAATTGCCAACTAGAATTTAAACAATGAGAATTTTGATCCAAACCCTAACTTGATTTGGAACTTATTAGTTTTAGAGAATGCTGATGTGGGAGAGGGATAGATAATAGAAGAAATCACTGCTAAATTCAAAGGATTTGACAAAATATGGGAAAATGGACTTTCATTGTATTATGAAAACTAAAGTATTTAAGTCATGAGATTTTAATTCTCTTGTGAGCTTGGGTTAACAAACTAGCTTGATCCTGGAGTTGACAAGTAATCTTTGATTTCATGATAAACAAGAAAATGGGTTTAAATTGAACTTTAAGTGGAATATTTGAGTATGTAACTTATGAATTTGTGAGTTGTAAGCTAAAGTAATAGTTAAAAAAAAAACTTGGGAAGATTGTGGTAATCTTAGCAAATTTACGGTTGACATAATATGGTTACTTGTTGAATTTAATTTGTATCTTGGATTGAGAAAATGTTAATGGGGGCTTGTGATTTGACGAGATTTGAGCCGTAATTGTCTTTGTAACCAAAAGAAGATGAGTTTAAGCTAGAATGTCTAATTTATGTTCTCGAATTGGTTGGTTTTTGGATATAGAATTGAGTTCTAATTTGAAATAGAAACCTTTAATTAGTGATCCTAACTTCAGGATTTGAAAATGTGATGGGTTTTTCAAAGGCAAAAAGGGTAAACGTGGTTTGAGACGTGATGTTAAATTGGAAAAGGGGACAATATAACAGTTAAAGAACATGGTTTCTTCTAATAAGAGATTAAATCACCAAAAGACAATATTGTGAGTTTTAAGTTAAACCTAACTGACAGGTCATCTCAAAAAATGAGGTTAACACGGGTTTTAGAAAGGGTTAGCAGAACTATATGATTTAACTTATTGATATATGACTTGTGTGTTAAATTGATAATTTAAGTGAGACCTTGAGAAAATTGTAAAGACACTAACAAATTTCATGGTTTACAATCTTGATTCTTAGAAGACGAATTTAGATATGTATAATTGGATGAGATGTAAAGCTTGGAAATTGGCGAATAATTGTTCGAACCTTGTGATGTAATGAATTATGAGCATAATGTCGAATTTATTTCAAAGGCGAGTAAGTTGAGGATTAATTGATGAGAAACATCAACAAGATTGTGTTTCGAACCTATTGTACTGAATCGATGGCTAGACCATTGAAACTCTAAACCTTTAGAAACTTAGGTTATGATGTTTAGTCCCGATTCATGAAATGGATGGGTAAAGTTAGACTATATGAATGGGATAATTAATTTGGATTCATTAAAGTATTGCTAGAGCTTCATGATTGATTCGTTTGAAAATGGTGAATTGATTTGACACTTTAATTAAAGAAAGTCAAAAAGTTTATGACATGTAATCTTACTTATTAAAGTGGGTTGTATGTCGTTGGTATGCAAATATGAAACATGATATGAAATCTATATTATTAAAATGAGAAAGGTGAAACATGGTTTGAGATATGTGATATTGATTTGAAAATGGTATAATATAATGATTAATTGGTTAATGTGATTTGCAAACTCGAATTGGAATCAACCAACGGCATTGATATGAATAATGATGTTCGTTGATGGTATAATGAAATTTGATGAGTTGGATGGATATGTAATAATTGTGTACATTGATAATATGGAATCGGACACAGAATGATGTAACAACTGTGAATGAGAAGGAATATTACGTGAATGTGAAATTAGATCGGGGAGATGAACTCCCGATTGTTATGAATATTGATATGATTAATTGAATATTGAATTGAGAATGGTTGATTTGATAAGTTGGGCTTGACTAGCTCCGCAGTAAAAAACCAGAAACTTGCGCAAGTAGGGTGCCCTAACCATCGGGTTAGTCCCTGAAAAGGTGTGCATGGGTTGCCTTCCCGTTGGTGTTCCTCAGGGAAACTGAAAAAGGCAGTTGTCGTGGTGAGTTATAGAGCTATCTATTACCCAACGGCTTTGCGTAGCGTATTGGGGGAATAGGGAGGGGTTTCTATAAGCTGCACCCGACGTCAGTTCATTATGGGATTAATGGTATGAAATGGAAATGAGAATAATAAGAGGATGAATTAGAAAGAAAGATAACGAGAGAAGAATGTAACTAATGAAAAAGAAGAAAAACAAAAAATAGCAATGAAATTTAATTGATAAACAAGACACTGAAGTGAGTATAATGATAATATAAGGTTGGAATAATTAACAGACAAATTAAGTGGAAGAGTTAGTAAATTTAAAGCTAAGGAATCACAATGAATTCATATTATCTTTCAAGTTTACATTAACTGAACGCATATGTGAATCGTGAAATAAGTAAAAAGGACAAATGAAAATGATTGCATAATATTATGCTCATCAACACATCACAAATCATACATTGCACTTTCTTTAGTCTTTATCCTACGAGTTTCGGCTCACGCCTGTGGTTACAAATTTTTTTACAAGTTCAAGTGAAATTGACATGCTCTCAAAGATGTTTAATCTTGAGATGAATTTTGTGAGACCCTGACCCGTTTTTTTCTTTGGCATTTTTCGACGCGCGTTTAGCGTTTTCATTTTAGCATGTTTAAATGCTTTTTGATGCATGATCGAGGTTAAATATGTATGTAGAGCAGTTTCCCTGGGCCGTGGGATGTTACGGTGCGAATTTTGAAAAACAATTCAAAAAAAGATATTTTGGAGGCCTATAAATATCTTGAGTTAAATATTTTCAAAAGATATTTTCAAAATTTCTCCACTAAGTTTTCTTCATTTTCTCTATGCTTTCTCTCTAAGTTCTCAGGGGCCCAGGGCTCGATTTTCAACGATCCAATAGCGGATACTTGCTATTGGCACGGTGGACTACGTATTCATCCAGACGGAATTCAATTCTAGCAAGGCCCAATTTTGCACATGGTTCGAGACATTGAGTTTTTAACTCACCGAGGTAGGATTCCAGACCCTATTGCTGTATAAGGGTACTACGTGTAATTGTGTGTGTTTTTAACCGCTAGATTGATGTAGATCTAATTTTGTATCAAGTTGGGTTTTTGGGTTTAAAAACTAGTTTTTGGCAATTTTGGTGAATGAAATCGGGTGTCGGGTGTTTCTTTAGTGGTTTTAGTGTTAGGCTTGGGCATGTGTATGTCCGAGGGTGTTGGATGGGAGTTTGAAGGCTTCAAATTAGGGTTTGGAGGTTGAAATCCATAGCTCGAAGTTGGTTTTCGCTTGGGTTCAGTCGACTGGACCGTAGGGTCAGTCGAATGGACCGTAGGGTCAGTCGACTAGACAGTGTGTTTGGGCATTTGGGCCTTTTTCCAATGTGTTTTTCAATCGACTAGAGGGTAGGTCTAGTCGACTGGACCTCGGCTGTTTTGTGTGGGTGTTTTGGTGGTTGGTTTCTTGGTTTTCAATTAGTTTTCATTGGTATTCGATTGATTGATTATGGGGTTACTCAACTAAAAATACTATTAGATTCTTTTAGGGTTTCGGTTGGTCGGGTTGTGGCTTTGGGAGTCGTGTCGTGGCTTTGGGCGTTCGTTTAGGTGTCATCCTCAGGGATGACGTGTCTAGTTAGATGCGAGTTATTGGGGCACGGTTGTGTGCATGCTGGTTATGTGCGGGACGTGTGGGTCTGTGGTTCGGTTTGCAGGTGGGTTTTGGTGAGAACCGTTATGTGGGAGGTTCTGGTGTTGAGGTTCTAGTGTTGGCCTCCGGGTTAGATGTTGGTTGTCCTGGCGTTCGGGTGATGTTTTGTCGGGCAGCGTCGTGACATATTGCTATACATGGTTATGTGTATTTATAACTATTTATTTATGTACGGATTATGTAAGTGCATTACATGGCTTTAATATCGTTATGTGTAACGTGATTTATGCTTTAAAACGTAGAGTTTTATAGGCATGGTTATAAGGAACTGATGCATGTGATGCATGTTGCATGAGTTGCAAGTGTTGTGTGAGTTGCGTGTGTAGCATGTGATATGATTTTTGAAACGTAGTGATAGTACGTGATTTTATGTATTTAAATCCTGGTTAGGTTATGCATATGTGTGTGGAATGGAATAGGTGAACATGTGGTTCTGTGAATGTTAACTCTGGCGGACAGGATATTTAGTGGGGCTACGGTCCCTCGGTGTAAGGCCGAGAAGATATATTGGGTTGGGGCTACGGTCCCTCGGTGAGAGGCCGAGCAGATTACGTTAGGGCCACGATCCATCGGCGAGAGGCCAAGAAGAAGCGTTGGGGCTACGGTCCCTCGGCGTGAGGCCAATAAGAGATATTCGGTGGAGTTACGGTCCCTCAGCGTAAGGCCGGGAAGATATATTGCATTGGGGTTGCGATCCTTCAGCGTGAGATCGAGAAGAATGCATTGGCGGGGCTGCGGTCGCTCGGGTTCAGCCCGAGAAGTTGCATGGATTGCATGAACTGCATTGTAGGATGGATAGACCAATTTTCAAATTGATTTTAATTGTCGTGTGAATCACAATCTAAAACCCCTTTTCAATTGTTTTCAAGGCTCCCGTGAGTGAGTCAAAAGATGGTTTGTGTCCTCGCTTTTCCGTTCGCTTGTGAAAATTGTTTTAAAGGCTTGAAAGAGAGTCTAAAACTGCACCTCATTTTCTTAACATGTTTAGCTTATACTGCATGCCTGTCTAATTTTTGCTGAGCTTTGGCTCACGGTGTGAGATTTGATTTTCTTCAGGTACCGGTCACGTAGGTTGATCTGGAGGTGCCAGAGAGGTGGAAGCGCTGTAGTCTTCTTTTGTTCTTTCTGTTATATGTGTGTTGTAACATGTTTTCTCGGTGTTCAAATCGTGTAATGTATGCCATTTGGCGATTATATACAATGCATGTATGTTTTATATTGAGTGTGTATTCTCTGGTTGGTTGTTTGTGGGTGTTTCACGTGACCCGGAGTTTGGAGCATGACAGCTTAGTATCATAGCTCTGGGTTTGAATACCTAAGAGCCGTGGAAAGAGGTTGCATCATCGTGTGAGGTTGATTGCGTGTGCTTGATTGCATGTGTTTAGATGCTTTGATAACATGAACATGTCAGCATGTTAGATATATGAACGATGTGTATATGTGAGCATGGGGGTTGAATCTTATGAGTGATAGTCCTGCCTTTGGGTGTTTGGATTAACAAACTTGGGAGCCAAGTTAGAAACGTGTTTAACTAACGTGCTTTCTAGCAAGGAATCTGAGTAGGTTATCTAGAAAGACATGTCGTTCTTGTTAGTTCTCCTCGATATGTGGGGTTTTGTTTAGCATGAAACTATGTGCTTATGTGTTAGCATACTTATGTGGTTTATGCTATGTGTTGCATCTCATGTCCTGTCTTTTTCATATCGACGCGATGTCAACGAGATGAGGGTGAGGCCGTGGTCGAGGCCGTTGTCGTGGTGTTGGCTAAAGGGATGTTCCTATCCCTGATGTTGGAGATGCAAATGCTCCCCTGGGACCGATAGACGCGACGGAGTTGTTGCATATGCTGGCGGGTTCTTTCCAGCAGTTGGTTAGAGGTGAGATCGTTAGGGAGAGAAAGGGAGTGCCTGAGGCGATGGATACAGTAGCGATGTGGGACTTCATGCGCATAGATCCGCCTAGTTTTGCTGGAGATCCTGATCCTATTGTGGCGACAGAGTGGCTGGAGTTGGTGACTCGGATCCTGGACATGTTGCAGATTGTGGAGGATGAGTTGCGAGTTTCTTTTGCCGCCTTTCAACTGAGAGGAAATGCTCATACGTGGTGGAGGTATGCCAGTACCACAGTGGAGGTCTCATGGGTAGCCTTTACAGGAGTGTTTCTGGACAAATATTTCCCAGCTTCGAAGAGGGATCTGTACAGGGAGGAGTTCTACACTCTTACCCAGGTGGCCATGGACGTCATGCAGTACGAGGCCAAGTTTACGAGCTTGTCCCGGTTTGCACCGGAGTTAGTGAGCACAGACGAGCAACGATCTATGAGGTTTGAGCGGGGCTTGAGGCCAGCAATCAGGGAGGGTGTGGATGCGATGGGACTTTATGTGTTCACAGAGCTGGTGGAGGCAGCAGCGAGGGTGGAGAGCACTATGACTGAGATTCGAACTTCTAGGGAAGCCAGGACATCACTGGGTGGGACAGAGCTACAGACTGGTGGGCGTTCTAGCAAGAGGCAGAGGTCCTCTGGTACTAGCTTTCATCCATCTAGATTACCTCAACAGTTCTCTACACCAGTACCATTAGTGGCCTCATCTCGGAGGCCAAAGTAGAGGGAGTTGATTTGCTATCTGTGCAGGTAGCCTAGACATCGTATGATAGATTGCCCGCAGCCGAGGAAGTCTCAGGGTTCATGGAGTCAGTCACAGGGGAGGGAACATATTTGTTATGGATGTGGCCAGCACAGACATATTCGCAGGAACTGTCCCCAGAGAGAGAGTGTACCGAGTACTGTGGGCACACCAGAGGGTTCGTATGTGCAGGAGCGATAGCAATATCCTACGATTTAGACTTCCCGAGTGACGGATAGGGGAACTTCAGTTCAGTCGATGCGGCATCCGACAGCACCGAGTTATGGTGGACAGGGCAGAGTGACATTGCCTCGAGCGTATGCCCTCATAGCTCCTAGTTCTTTCACGGCACCGATTGTGCCAGATGATGCAGATTTTCCTTCAGCGAGCAAAGGGATTTTCTGAGTATGCTGACCTTGTGCCAGTTCTTTGTTGCATCCGTTTGGGAGTTGCTGATATACTCCGTGGGTGGTGTGCTGTGTTGAGGCAGTGGCTGGTGATGATGTGAGGTTGGGGTGAGTTGCAGATCCCGAGTCTTTGAGATAGTTGGCCATTGTTTAGGATGCCTGACCTTGTTTGACTATACCCTAGGAATGGTTTGCCTGACCATCTCGTATGCCTGTGTCGATTGCGATTGATGGTTTGTTGTTTTGACCTTGAGTTGAATTTTGGGGACGAAATTCCTTTAAGGGGGTAGAGTTGTGAGACCCTGACCCGTTTTCTTCTTCGGCATTTTTCGACGCGCATTTAGCGTTTTCGTTTTAGCACGTTTAAACTCTTTTTGATGCATAATTGGGGTTAGAAATGCATGCGGGGCAGGTTCCCGGGGCCGTGGGATGTTACGGTGCAAATTTTGAAAAAATTTAAAAAAAAGATATTTTGGAGGCCTATAAATATCTAGAGTTAGATATTTTTAAAAGATATTTTCAAAACTTCTCCACTAAGTTTCTTCTATTTTCTCTCTTCCTTCTCTCTAAGTTCTCGAGGGCCCAGGGCTCGATTTTCAACGATCCAACAGCGGATCGTTGCAATTGGCACAGTGGGCTACGTGTTTATCTAGATGAAATTCCATTCTAACGAGGCCCAATTTTGCACGTGGTTTGAGATATCGAGTTTTTAACTCACCGAAGTAAGATTCTAGACCCTACTGCTATATAAGGGTGCTACGTGTAATCGTGTGTGTTTTTAACGGTCAGATTGTTGTCGATCTGATTTTGTATCAAGTTGGATTTTTGGGTTTAAAAACCATTTTTCAGCGATTTCGGTGAATGAAATCGGGTGCCAGGTGCTTCTTTCGTGGTTTTGGTGTTAGACTTGGGCGTGTATATGTCTGAGGGTGTTGGATGGGAGTTTGGAGGCTTCGAATCGGGGTTTAGAGGTTTAAACCCGTAGCTCGGAACTGGTTTTTGCTTGGGTTCAGTCGACTGGACCGTAGGGTTAGTCGACTGGATCTTGGTTCTTGAGGTTCAGTCAACTAGACCGTAGGGTCAGTCGACTGGACAGTGTGTTTGGGCGTTTGAGCCTTTTTCCAGTGTGTTTTTCAGTTGACTGGAGGGTGGGTCCAGTCGATTGGACCTGGGCTATTTTGTGTGGGTGTTTTGGTGGTTGGTTTCTTGGTTTTCAATTTGTTTTCAATGGTATTCGATTGATTGATTATGGGGTTAGTCAATTAAAATACTGTTTGATTCTTTTGGGGGTTCAATTGATCGGGTTGTGGCTTTGGGAGTCGTGTCATGGCTTTTGACATTCATTTAGGTGTCGTTCTCAGGGATGACGGGCATGGTTAGATGCGGGTTGTCGGGGCACGATTATGTGCATGCTGGTTATGTGCGGGACGTATGGGTCCGTGGTTCGGTTTGCAGGTGCGTTTTGGTGAGAACGGTTATGTGGGAGGTTCTGGTATTGGCCTCTGGGTTAGATGTTGGTTGTCCCGGTGTCTGGACGGGTACCGATGTGTGGACGGGTCATTCGGGTGATGTTTTGGAGGGTGACGTCGTGATGTATTGCTATACATGGTTATGTGCATTTATAACTGTTTATTTATGTACGAATTATGTAAGTGGATTACATGGCTTTGATATCGTTATGTATAATGTGGTTTATGCTTTAATACGCAGAGTTTTATAGGCATGGTTATGAGGAACAGATGCATGTGATGCATGTTGTATGAGTTGCAAGTATTGTGTGAGTCGCGTGTATAGCATGTGACGTGGTTTGTGAAACGTAGTGATAGTACGTGATTTTATGCATTTAAATCGTTGTTAGGTTATGCATAGGTGTGTGGAATGGAATAATTGAACATGTGGTTCTGTGAATGTTAGCTCTAGCGGACAGGATATTCAGTGGGGCTACGGTCCCTCGGCGTGAGGCCGAGAAGATATATTGGGTTGGGGCTAAAGTCCCTTGGAGAGAGGCCGAGCAAATTACGTTTGGGCCACGGTCCCTCGGGGAGAGGCCGAGAAGAAGTGTTGGGGCTACTGTCCCTCAGTGTGAGGCCGAGAATAGATATTCGGTGGGGCTATGGTCCCTCGGCATGAGGCAGAGAAGATATATTGTGTTAGGTTTATGGATTGCATGAACTGCATTGTGGGACAGATAGACCAATTTTTAAATTGGTTTTGAGAGTCAAGTGAATCACGATCTAAAAATCCTTTTTCAACTGTTTTCAGGGCTCCTATGTGTGAGTCAAAAGATGGTTTGTATCCTTGCTTTCCCGTTTATATGTGAAAATTATTTTAAAGGCTTGAAAGAGAGTTTAAAACTGCACCTCGTTTTCCTAGCATTTTTAGCTTATACTGCTTGCCTATCTAGTTTCTGCTGAGCTTTGGCTCACGATGTGGGATTTGATTTTTTTCAGGTTCCGATCACGCAGGTTGATCTGGAGGTGCCAGAGAGGTGGAAGCGCTGTAGTCTTCTTTTGTTCTTTCTATTACATGTGTGCTGTAACATATTTTTCCACTGTTGGAACCGTGTATTCTATGCCGTTTGGCGATTATATACAATGCCTGTATGTTTTATATTGAGAGTATATTCTCGGGTTGGTTGTTTGTGGGTATTTCATGTGACCTAGAGTTTGGAGCGTGAAAATTTTTAAAGGTGAAGGAGGGACACTTATGTTTACGTTCATGTTTTGTAAATTCAAATCCATATATCATTTGTTTGTAATTTGTAAAGATGGTGGATGATTGTAATAATTCTGAGAAATGAACTAAGTCTTAAATGTATAATGCATGGTTATGATATATGTACGTTTCTAATTATTGTGGATTTTTTTTAGTAAATAGTTTTGACTGTATTTTGAGACTTGAGATCAAGACAGTGCCTGTGTATGTGTTATTGTTTGGATTTGACAGGTGTAAAAAATTGGTGATAGTCCAAAAAACAGAGTAGACTTTGTCGAATTTTTTTAAAAATTAGACTTTGTATATTTTGGAGTTTGGGATACATTAAATTAATTTTGGTTAAAAGAATAATGAGTTAGCAAGTGGGGATCACGCTCCTTGGGTTTGAGGGCGTGACACGCATGGCTGTACATGATTTTACACTTTAAAAATCTAAAAATGTCATGCGGAAAACAAAAATTTGGAAGTGGAAATGGAGCATGAAGGCCTTATTACAATAAAAATTGAAAGATAAGATTATATATATAGCCATGATCCCAAATTAAAAAAATGATAATTAGAGTCTATTTGGATTTTACATAGTATTCTTCTTTGAAAGAATACAAACCTAATACCTAGCAAGAGATACAGACCCAATACCCAGCAAGATGGTAAAATACAGTTCCTTGAAAAAATAATGTGTTTTTGACCAGTACACAACCAATACCTATGTTCTTTCTGCAGCAAAAATAGAGAACAGACGAAAGAGATAGAGAAAATGATACCTATGGAAGAATGTTATTGGATAATTAGAGTCTATTTTCTTGAAAAAAATACAAACCGAATACCGAGCAAGATGATAAAATACATAAAAGAAACATAGTATAGGCTAAACACATCTTAAACTAAAAATCAAAACACTTTCTAAATAGCAATATGTCAACAAAAAAAAGACCAAACAAAAGTTGCATTAATACCCAAAAAAAAAAGAGTATTAATGTCCACATGCCTACAAACACATTTTAACATAATCTGATTGATAAACTAACTTTGGAAAACAATTAAGAATTAAAAAAGAACAATTAAAAGCGCAATAAGATACTAAAAACTCAATACAATCACAATTTTGAAAAACTTATTAAAACAACAATTAGAAAAAGGTTATATTAAGATGAGAATCAATGTTCAAATGCTTTGCTTCGATTTCTAATCGCATCGAGAATTTGAGGAAACTCATCTTCTTATGTATCGCCTAAGTTACAGATTCGACATACGAGACATATTTTTAATGAAAAAAAAACACATTTATAGTAAAAAAATTATTTCAAACCAGTTTCTCGACCCCTCCCCCCCCCCCCCCAAAGAAAATTGTTTTGAGTGCGGTCAGTCTGGGCACATCCGTAGGGACTGCCCCGGAGGAGGGAGTATGCGAAGTACAGCAGGCGCATCAGCTGTTTCATCTGGCCAGGGACGACAGACGTATCAGTAGCCGAGAGCTCAGACGTCCAGATTTGCAGAAGGGGGTGCGTCAGTGCAGTCAGGTAGACAGTCGGCAGTTCAGAGCCGCAGCGGACTGGCCAGAGCTTATGTTCTTGCAGATCCTAGTTCATCTAGAGCACCGGTCGTGCCCGATGCTGCTGCTACCACCTCCATGATCAGAGGTACCTTTCTAGTCTATAGATCGTGGGTCAGTGTTCTTATCGACACCGAAGCATCACATTCATTCATATCATCTGCTTTTGCATCTACTTTGGGGTTGGAAATAGATTGATTGGGTAGTACTATGTGCGTGGAGACCCCAGTGAGTGGGAGTGTGAAGTTGAGTCTTATCTATAGATCCTACGTGTTAGAGGTCACCGGTCGTTGTATAGAGTTTGACCTTGTTATCCTAGACATGACTGCGTTTGATGTCATCCTAGGGATGGATTGGCTGATTACTTATCGTGCCTTCATCGATTGCGATCAACGGAGGGTAATGATTTGTACTCCAGAGGGAGATTGCTTTTGTTTTATGGGAGACCGGGATGAGGGTTTAAGATAGATGCCAAGCGTTGTGCGGAACCAGGGCAACCTAGGTTCTCTTTTTGCAGCCCTTATGTTGGATGAGGTAGTTGGGGTTCGAGGAGAGTTACCTCCGGTGGTGTGTGACTATCCTGATGTCTTTCCTATTGATCTGCTTGAGTTGCCATCGAGCCGGGAGGTAGAGTTCTCTATTGATCTATTTCTCGGAGCTGCTCCCGTATCTATACCGTCCTATCGCTTTACACCCACTGAGTTGCATGAACTCAAGGTGCAGTTGCAGAAATTGCTAGACATGGGGTTTATACGTCCGAGTACCTCGCTGTGGGGAGCTCCTGCCCTTTTCACAAAGAAGAAGGATGGGTCTTTGCATCGAGGTATCGATTACAAGAAGCTGAATCAGGTGACAGTGAAGAATAGGTATCCGATGCCGAGGATAAACGACTTGTTTGTTCAACTGAGGGGTTCGAGTTGCATCTCGAAGATTGACTTGAGATCGGGATATCACCAGCTGAGGATTAAGGATGAGGACATAGCGAAGACTGCTTTCCGGACTCGCTATGGTCACTACGAGTTTCTGGTCATGCCGTTCGATCTGACGAACGCGCCTGCTACGTTCATGAGTTTGATGAATCGGATCTTCCTTCCCTATCTGGACAGCTTTGTTGTAGTGTTTGTGGGTGATATTCTGATATATTCACCCACCAGGGAGGCACAAGAGGAACACCTACGAATCGTGCTACAAACTTTGAGAGAGCATCGCCTGTACGCCATGTTCGAGAAGTGCGAGTTCTGGATGTCCGAGGTGAGATTTTTGGGACACGTGGTGTCTACTGACGGAGTAGCTGTGGATTCTTCGAAAACTGATGCTGTGACGGGTTGGGAACGATCGAAGAGTGTCTTTGAGATACGTAGTTTCCTGGGTCTAGCCGGCTACTATCGACGGTTCGTGAAGGATTTTGCTAGACTCGCTGCACCGATGACGCGCCTGAAGCGGAAGGGAGTTGTGTTTTCTTGGAGTGAGTCCTGTGAGTCAACTTTCTAGGAGCTGAAGATGAGATTGACCAGTTTGCCAATGTTGATCATTCCAGAGCGAGGCTTAGGATATACTATATACTGTAATGCTTCACATGACGGTCTTGGATGTGTTCTGATGCAGGAGGGTAAGGTTATAGCATATGGTTCCTGGTAGTTAAAGACGCATGAGCAGAACTATCCTACACATGATTTGGAGTTGGCAGCTGTGGTCTTCGTCTTGAAGACATGGCGTCACTATCTGTATGGTGAGCATTTCGAGGTTTTTTCCGATCATAAGAGCTTAAAATACTTGTTTTCGCAGAAGGACCTGAACTTACGCCAGCGACAATGGATAGAGTTGTTAGAGGACTACGATTTTGATTTGCAGTATCATCCAGAGAAGGCCAACGTGGTGGCTGATGCGCTCAGTAGGAGGTCTCACGGGTCGTTAGCTTCCGTGGCTATACGCAAGTGGGACATGCTTGCAGATGTTGCGGAGTTTGATTTATGGCTTAGGGAGATTGAGACGGGTGCCATCTTATTTTCTATAGTTACTTGACCAGCGTTGATAGCATGTGTACTAGAGGTCCAGCAGGCAGATTAGGAGGCTCAGATGATACGAGACATCGTTGCTAGTAGCGAGAATACAGTAGGCTGGATTGTGGGTTCTGATCAGAGTCTGAGGTTGGCAGGCAGGTTGTTTGTGCCAGAGTCATGCCGAGCTGATCTTTTACATGAGTGTCATCATTCTCTTCTTGTCATGCATCCTAGAGGCACGAAAATGTTTCATGACCTACGTCGTTTGTTCTATTGGATAGGGATGAAGCGAGATGTGATCCAGTTTGTGTCCCGACGCCTCACTTGTCAGCAGGTAAACGCAGAACATCAGAGACCAGCAGGATTGCTACAGTCGTTGCCTATATCAGAGTAAAAGTGGGAGCACGTCACGATGGACTTTGTGTCAGGACTTCCTCGGTCACCTAGGGGATACGACGCCATGTGGGTTGTGGTTGATAGGTTGACGAAGTCTGCACACTTTCTCCCCATCCGAGTGAGGGATTCAGTGGAACGACTGAGTACCTTGTACGTCAGGGAGGTAGTCAGATTGCACGGAGTGCTAGTATCTATTGTTTCAGACTGAGGCTCGCGCTTCACTTCGCGCTTTTGGCAGAGTCTTCAGGAGAACTTGGGGACAAACTTGATATTCAGTACTGCTTTTCACCCCCAGACGAATGGCCAGTTAGAGAGGACTATACAGATTCTGGAGGATATGCTGAGGGCTTGTGTCCTTGATTTCAGAGGTTCATGGGAGGATCATCTACCGTTAGCAGAGTTTACATACAACAACAGCTATCAGTCAAGTATTGGGATGGCACCGTATGAGGCTTTATATGGTAGACCGTGCAGATCACCCGTGTGTTGGACAAACGTGGGAGAGACCACAGTTTTGGGACCAGACATGGTACGGGAGACGACAGAGAAAGTTACTGTGATACGCCAGCGCCTATTGACAGCACAGAGCCGCCAAAAGAGTTATACAGATCAGAGGAGGTGACCTTTGGAGTTTGTAGTGGGAGATCATGTGTTTCTGAAGGTCTCGCCACGTAGAGGTCTGATGATGTTTGGTCATAGCGGGAAGCTATCACCGTGCTTCATTGGACCATTTGAGATCCTTGATAGGGTTGGAGAGGTTGCTTACCGTTTAGCGTTACCACCACAGTTAGCATCTGTACATAACGTGTTCCACGTTTCTATGCTTCAGAGGTACGAGCCTGATCCTTCACATGTGCTAGATTGGGCTGAGCTACGGATTGATGAGGATGCCACTTATGAGAAGCGTCTAGTGAGGACTCTTGATACAAAGGAGAAGACGTTGCGGGCCAGAACAATTGCTTATGTCAAGGTTCTATTGCATCATCACGGGGTTGAGGAAGCGACGTGGGAGCTTTAGTCTGGGATGCATGCTAGATACCCAGACCTGTTTATCTCGTGACCTTGTTGTGAATTTCGGGGGTAAAATTTCTTAAGGGGGGAGAGTTGTGAGACCCAAAACCTAGTTCTTTTATGCTGGTTATATACGTTACAATTTTATTCCAGTATATGATAGCATCGATGCATGGTTTATGCTTTAAAGTTGTAGAAAAGCATGTGTAAATGTGTTTTATGCTTTCCCAGACCTTGGTTAGGTGGGTTGGGTTTGTTTTTGGCTTGAAACACAGTGGCAAATTCCAGTACGCCTCTGCTGTTGAGTTCGGTTGACTGGAGGGATGGGTTTGGTCAATTGAACCCCTTTTTCTGAGTTCGGTCGACTGAACTGAGGAGTTCGGTCGACTGAATAGAAGGAAATTTGGTTTTCTATAAAGGTTCCAATGGCGGTGTTTTGAGATAAAAACCTTTCTTCAAACCTAAGAAACCCCTTTTCTCGTCCTTCTCTCTAGCTTTGAAGGCCCGGGGCTTGGTCTGTTGTTGATTCCTTTGTGGATCCTTGCTTTCGGGGCCGAGGGCTTCGCATCCAACCGGTCAAATTCTCGTTCTGACGCTGTTCAGTTTTGAGACGTCGAGTTCTTGACTCTCTGAGGTAGGATTCTAGACCTTACTACTGTATAAGGGTGTTTTGTGTAATTATACATGTTTTCACTGGGTAGAAATTGCATCAAATGCTATTTTCATGTGTAATTGTGGTTTTTGGGTAAAAGTGGATTTTTATGCCTTTTCTCGATTATATGCATGTTTCGGGTACGTGGTATCCATAGTTTTCAAAAGAGGTTTGAAAACTAGGTATTTTGTGAAAATGGTGAAAAACGTGCTTTTGGAGGTTTGGAGCTAACTCGCGGGGTTGAGTCTCATCTTTTAAACGTTTTGTTGGAAATGGTTTTAGATCTCTATTTTGATGGATTGGATCTCTT
>JAULJZ010172861.1:0-23981 GCA_032270985.1 Heliamphora pulchella
ACACGATCACACACAAGATTTACGTGGTTCGACAAGGCGTGTTTACGTTCACGGGATCACACTTTACTATATTGATTGGAGGATTACAAATGAAATGGTGTTCTTGACGTTTCTCACAATCTCTAAGTCTAAAAACATACAATATGATCTTAACATAAAAGCTCTTAGGGTTAAAACATAACCCTAGTCGTCGGACTACAAAACTGTTCTGCGACAGGCCGCTCGAGCAAATCCCTAACCGCTCGAGTGATCACTTGCCCGAGACCACCTGTATACAAGCCCGCTCGAGCAGACTACTGATCGCTCGATCTGTCACCAACTTGAGACCAACTCTGTGCTAGTCCACTCAAGCAGACCCATGGCCGCTCAAGCAGTCAACCCAGAAACGTGATTTTTTCTTCACCACTCAACATTTGAAGGTATGTTGATTTATGGAGCTAATCAATGTTTTATTAATACTCAAAAGTCAATCCTTAGATAAATAGTCCTGCAAGTGTAACCACCTGATAGAAACAACATAGATGTAAATAAATAGCCAAAATTATATATATATATATGGCAAGTATTTTTTCTGGGGGACATTGACGAGAAGAGAGAAAAATCCACGTAAGTGTCTTGGCAAAGAGTTTTTGTTAGAAAGTAGTTTGGAGTTATCTGTCGCATCTCGATTTTTTAAAGTTGGTTCCTGATTTGTGTTTTTTTTGAAAAACAAGTCTCCAAAAGATCATTGCATAAATGCAACACAGATGTGCTTAGTGTATCATATCATAAACTTAAAAAAATAGGAGTCGCTATCTTACATTGAGTTTGTGTGTAATGTCATCTTTTAAAACCATTTTTAAAGCAAATAATGTATTGTTTGAAAATTAAGTTTTGAATTTGAAAAAGGCAAAAACATGCCAAAAATGATTTTTATTTAAAAATGCATATGAGCTGGACCTAGTTTTGAAATGTCTTCTATTTTGGTCTGCGAATAAAACGAGAGATAGGTTATGGGATTTACTGTTACGAGTTGATAAGGTGTTAGACACCCAATATTGTACTTTGGTATCAATTCCCTTTAATATTAATATTTTTGTTTAATAAAATATTTTTAACTTTTATGAATTTGGGGAAAAAAGAGCATTTTTGGGCAACATGTTGCTTCAATGATATTTTTTATTAAAATAGAAGGGGTAGAAGGAAAGAAACTTTCAGGAGATGCACTTACTTTATATACTTGATGGGTGTAGATTTATATATTCATGTATATTCTTGTGATGATGTACATTTTGTATATGTTGCATATTCTTGCGGACAATGCATGCTTTTATGGATGATATGGTCGAGGTTTTTCGAGCTTATTATTTATCTTCGTATAAAAATTAAGTCAATCGTAATTCGTGCTTATATGTACAATTAGGTGTGTCACGCCCTCAAAATCCATGAATAACATCATAATAATATTACATTCATCCATGCTGTCTTAGCTTACATGCAAGCGTGATATAAGATATAAGAATAAACTTAGAGAGTTTATAATTAAAACTCAGAGTCATAATATATGGCCTTAAGGGCTTATAACCTCTTTCATATCAATAATAATATATGTTTTGCGAAGAGATCAAAACAAAACATCATCAAAACCTTCCTTCTAATCTTCTTGCTACAAATTTAGGATATGACTACACAAGAATAAATTTATGATATATAAAAAGGGAGATTTTAAGTCATTGACATGATATTTACGAGATTTTCTTGTGGTGTGCAACAACCAAAAACAAACCTTCACCCTCTACCGATTTCCAACGAGTTCCACCGCTCACACTTCCACAACTCTCACTTTCACGAACTCACTACACACCATAATATCATAGATCAAATTCCCATACAACCTAGGACGCCACATGACTATTCTTACCACAAAAGTTAGTCCCAATACACAACTTAATACGCCACTTGGACTAAACAAGCCACATAGGTCACATATACCATACAGGCTAATCAAATGATAATTTCACATTATTAAACAATTTCACATTGTTAATATTACTACATGGGCTAAATATGCCACACGGGCTACATATGTTACACAGGCTAATTAAATAATCATTTCATATAGTTAACATTGCCACACATGCTAATTATGCCACACAAACTAATCAAATAACCATTTCACATAGTTAACATTACCACGCAGCTTAAATATGCCACACAGGATATATATGTCACACAAACTCATCAAATAACCATTTCGCATGGTTAACAATATCGCGCAAGCTAAACACGCCACACAGGCTACACATGCCGCATAGCCAAACCATTTAACAATTCACATTATTATCATCGCCACGCATGCTAAATATTTCGTAGGCATACACTCACCTACACTAATCCAAACCACATCACTCATCATAATATGACACATATGTATATAAACCTACATGTTATACATAAAACATCCTACACTTGATCAGCTATCCGGCTCCTAATTAATCATCATCAATCATGTTCCTCAACAATTTCATTTGACATCAACACGTATATGTACCATATATATCCTTCCATTAGATTCACAACATAAGTGTAATATTCTTAATTCAAACAATAATAACACATAACTCCGAAATCACTCATCAAAATTAATCCATCAATTTTATAACCTCCCAAACAAACAAACCAAAACACGATTTTTATCCATACGATCACCATCTCACCCCCAATCTCCCAAGGTACGTGATCCACCAACAGGAACTCACAACCATCAATCGAACCCAAAAGAGGAAAAAAAATTATTGAAAACCCGCATTGTATCCACCATTTCAAACAAAACCATTTTCTTCAAAATAATTTTCGAAAAGAGAGTTAAATCACTAAAAAGAAGACTCGTGACTTCAGTTTAAACACAATGGGGTCTCAGGATGGAATCGAATGAAAAGACATTTTTGTAACACGAAAATAAAATTTCAACACAACGCAGGTGGATTCGCTCGAGCGGACCCAGACTGCTCAAGCAGTCAACTGGCAGTGCCTAAACCCTTTTATTTCGGGTAATAGACCGCTCGAGCGATCACCTACCTGAGAGCACACTAGAAAATTTTGTTTTAACTTCAAAAATCCACCACTCACTTCTTCATTTCCAATGGGGAAAACTTACAATATAAACATAATTAAAACTAGTTTCTAATCCTCAAAACACCACCCAAGAGCAATAAATTTATCTCTCCACATCTCCCACAAGAATCAAATGGAGCAAATCATTCATCAAACTTCATAAATTTCCCAAATTAATAGAATCTCACACAATCATCATTCAATTAACATTTCAAAATCTCTAATAGCGATTACATAGAATCGATTGTCCATTCAATTCTCAATTTATACACCCAAACCCATTATTCTTTAAACTTTTTTCCAATTAAGCTTAGATTTTTAATTCACATGGTAACCTCAATACACACCAACTTGTGGCACTCGAATTAACCCAATTAAACCTTCAATTTCACATTCTAATTCAATCACATACCAAACCCAAGTCTCTCCACCCCTCTCATAGCAAGGGTTTCAAATTCCAAAACAAGATTCAACTTATGTCAACACTCTTTTTCATAAAACTCATCTATTTTCAGAAATCATTACTTAGCTACTTCAAAATACCAACATTCAAAATCCAACGAATTAGGGTATCAAGAAAAAAGGGGTTTCATATTATTTTGCTTGAATAAAGGAAATTAATCACATATTTAAATGATTTATTCAAGTTTAGTCAAAATTTGTCGAAACCCGAAACCCGACCCCTCACAGGGGAACCCGAACTTGCCGAAACTAACTTCCGCTTGGTTGAGAATATAGCTCTTGACGTAGGGAGCAATTTTTCTCCTTGCAATTTTAATCAACTCCACCTCCAAGGCCATCAATTGAGAGCGAGAGAGAGAGAGAGAGAGAGAGAGAAGTTCAAACTAGCTTCCATGGAGTTCTTGGTCTTGGAGATGAGAGATAGACAGACAAAAGTGAGAGATAACAAAGGAGGGTACGGTGGAGGCAAGTGGCTGAGATTTTGAAGCTTCTTTAAAAAGCTTTACCCAAGAATCCAACCCCCAAGTTCAAGCAAATTACCAACATGCCACTAATCTCCCAACAAACAATTAAATCAACCAATAGTCCCTAAATTACACCCAAATTAATATTTTAACTTCTAATTAATTTAGAAATTTGCATTTTCAAAAATTATTAAAATTTAAAATTATACTCGAAATAAAATTTTTAGACTTCCACACACACTAACAAATCTAACAACACAATCAAACGCATTATTGGACCCACTGACTACACATACATATATCAACTATCTATGTTCAATATCATACCATATATTTAATTTATCACATAATTATTTAATTACAAAAATTAAAATATGCTTGAGTCTCACAAGGTATGTATGCGCGCACCTACAATGGTGAGCAAATGAGCGTGCAAATAAACTGGTTTATTTTTAGGTTTAGGAAATTCTTCTTATTATAAGAAAGGTTTAAGATTACTTATTTTTCTATTAATATAGAAATGTATGGTTTTTCTTAATATTATAAGAAAATAGGTGAAAGGAATTTTTTTATTATTATTAATATAGAGAAATATAGTTTTTCTTAATATTACAAGAAAATAGGTGGAAAAAAAGAGTTGTTTTTCTATTAATATAGGAAGATATATATAGATTTTCCTATTTTTATAAGAAAATATGTTTAAAAATTGATTATTCGTCTATTAATATAGAAAAATATAGTTTTCCTATTATTATAAGAAGGTAGGTTAAAATGGATTATTTTCTATTAATATAGAATAATATATAGATTTCTTATTATTATAAGAATATAGATGAAAAGATTAATTATTGATTTTTTTTATTAATATAAAAAATATAAGTTTTCTTATTACTATAAGAAAATAGATTAGAAGATTGATTATTTTCTATTAATTTAGAAAAATATGAATTTTCTTACTTATTATAAGAAAATTAATTAAGGGGTTGATTATTTTCAATTAACATAAAAAAATATAAGTTTTCGTTCTTATTATAAGAAAATATAAGAAAGCTTATTAGAAGATAGTTTTTTTAATTAATATAGAAAAATACATTAAAAAAATGGGGGAAAGAAGATGATGGCTTCGGCCTTTTTTGGTTTCTTCTCCACAGAAAGCTACTGCTTTCTCTTTGGCATTTTTTGGATTTGAAACTATCAATATAAAGGGAATTTTTCACTCAAGTCCTATTTTTATAAGTTGATTATAAATAAATTCCATTCTAAATTTTATTTTTAACATAGTCTTATTCCCAAGTAAGATTCCCATTTTATTCCTACTTCTCAATTGTTTTTCATTAAGCAACAATAAAATGGTAATATTCACATTCCAACTTATTTATCATAAAAATTTTCACACTGCGCAACGTCACCCGCCACCGCCGCCCGACCAACCGTTGCCTTCGCGTTTGATAGTGGAATGTTCACAAAATGAGACATGTGAAAAATGAGAATATTCACAATGGGTTGTAAATGCTCAACTGGTGTTATTGCGCTGGCCGATCCTTTTTCATCGGGATCTAAAAAAAGTTCTTCTTCTCCGACGCGGAACAATCCACCTTCGGTGGAATCGATCGCCGTCGTCGAGAACGAAAAACGAAGATTTTCTCATGCGATTACAAAAAGTACATCACTATCTACAAATATTTCTTCTTCTCCGGCGTTGATCGATCCACTTCCGGTGGAATCGATCGCCGTCGTCGAAAACGGAGAACGAATAACGAAACTTCTATGACGACACAGGGGAAAGGAAAGTGAATGAGTACTACTCCATGGACGAGATATGGAGAGAGATTGTTATTTCTGATCAAGAGGGAATAAACTTCTTCACTTGTGAATCTATGGCTTTTCCGATCTGGAGCTATATTTACAATGGGTTGGAAAATGAGAATATTCACAATGGGTTTGATCACAACGGGTTAGAAAATGAGAATATTCACAATGGATTGTAAATGCTCGGGACCTAAATTGCAACGGTTGTCAATCTTCTAATTCAAATTTGAATCTTCAATCCCATAATCCCATGAAATTAGCAACATCTTTCCAGAAAATAAAAAGAAGATATTCCCATAATGTGTACATACATTTATATAAATATAAATTTGAATCTTTAATCCCATAATCCCATGAAATTAGTAAAATCTTCCCAAAAAATGAAAAGAAGATATTCCCATAATGTGTACATCCATTTATGTAAACATAAATTTAAATTTTCAATCCCATAATCTCATGAAATTAGCAATATCTTCGCAAAAATGGAAAGAAAATATTCCCATAATGTGTACATCAATTTATTTAAACATATATGAACGTGAATATTGATTCAGACATTAAATGATCTTGTGAAATTGTCATCTTCTTCGTAGGACTTAACTCCAAAAAAGTTCTAAAAGTAAGACTCCCGAATAATTATCTCACTTTTGTGTTTTGGGGTTTGTTAGTCAATGGATTAGAGAGAGAGAGAGAGAGAGAGTGAGTGAGTGTGTGTAGAGAGAAGACAAGCGTTTTTGTGTTTTTTGGCTGATGAAAAAACATAAAGAATTGCACTGAAACCTTGCCTTTTTATAGGCAAAATGCATCAACCAGCTCTATAGAGTCAATATAGCTGTCACCATTTTATTGGTTGATTTTGATAGCCTGTGCAGGCTGTAAAAAAGCTTTAAAAATAAAAAAATATTAAAAATGGCATGGTTTTAACCCGATAGAGTGCTACTAGCCACTAGGGCTAAAATAACGGTACGAATGCAACCGTATTTTCATTTTCCTCGTATCACCCCTAATTAGTAGATACAATATTTGAAAGTGCTATTCAGTGCAAGTTAAATGGATTCAATTAGACATGAAACTTGACATATGAGTCAGGTTTTTTATATAAAAAAATTTGGTATTAACTTCTTGAATTTTTGTCATATTGAATGGTCGAAACAAATACAGCGTACTTGGATTAAAAAGGTCGTCAAATTAGGGTCAAATCTGATAAAAAAAAAGCCTTTAATTGGTATTGACGAATTCATTTTATCAAAACGAATACATATGTATTATTTAATCTAGACAAATCAAACAAAGATTACTTTCATGGTGAAAGTGAGCCAAAACCAAAGCATTGTGCCTTCTCAAGGGCAAAACAATAATTTGCATGCTTAGAGCTTCAGCATGCAAAACGTTGTTCTTGATATTCTAGACAATATGCTATTTGAGAAAGGAGCTTAAAGAACATTATTTTCCCTATTTAATTTTTTAGAAAGTTGATTTATCGACAATGAACGCGTCAGGTCTAACAACATGATTTTTCACCGTCAGATGTAGGCGATCTTGGCATAGTCTTCTATGCTTTTCGTGATATGATTGCAGTTAATAGCTCTGATTTTAGTCCTTTGGGCTGGATCACGTTGATTTTTTTTCGCATGATCATGAAAAGAAATTGAATATGATTTTTTATAAAAAAAAATATTTTAACAGGTGTAGACACTCTAATTTGTCCTAGCCAGATCTTATGTTTATTCGAGTGAATCCAATGATGAAAATCGAGATAAATAATGCTCAAAAGTCTCTAAACGATCATCGAATGATGATTCAAACTCAATACACCAAAATAGCATTTGCAAACCTTCAGACTACGACCTTTGTTTCAAACAGCCGCAAATATCATTCGTTCATAAAGTAACGGTCGTTGCATTGGTTTTCAGGGCCAATATGTTCATTACCTCGGCCGCAATATGAAACTCTAAGAAACCCTTAATTTTCTTATGGTCGTGCCTTTGTTCTCTGCGACCGCACCCTTTGTTCTCTGTGACCGTAAACTTGTGTAGAACATTCTGACCTCTCCACATGTCACCACATTAGTGAGCATCACTCCAAGCCATTTGCCTATAAATTTGAGCCATCTGATACGTTTTTAAGGAGACGAATTCAAGAAAAATATACTCTTCCAAATTTTTGACTCAATTCTCGTTTCAAGTCCTGCTGTCAAACATTGCATACCACATTTGAGACCTTTGTTCGGTGATTGGAGGATCGAGAAACAAGCATTTCATCTCCAATGTGAGGACTCACCCGAATCATTGTACTACATGCATTATTATTGGCATCCTAACACTTCCCTTTCCATACCTTCTGTCTCCTGTGGAAAAATCAAAATTAAGTTCAATTTTTCACTTTAAATTCATCATTAGCATGTCCTTGTTTCCTTTGTTTGATTAAAATTATTTTGTCAATCATCATCATTTCAACAAAGACAATGTTAAAAAGCTTGACAATTCTATTATACGGATAGCATGCTTGCACCCAATCCACGGGCTTTCAAAATTCAATAAAACAGTGTACACAAAATATGTGGTCGCAACAATTAATGTTGTGGGCTTTTGTTCCCTGATATAGTCACGACCGTGACATTGTTACTCGCAGTCATGACCTCTAGTTTCGTTTTACTTTCGACCATGACATTATTAAGTCACGGCCGCAAGCTTTCTATCATTCTAGTAACTTAAGTCTCATCTTTTCAATGTTCTAATAATTGTCTGTAATGTCCAGCACGTTCCTTTAATCTAGCTTTAACATGATTAGATTTTACTAATTCCCTCAGTAACTTAAATCTCATGTTTTCAATATTTTGATAATTACATGCGACGTCAACTATATTTACTTTAGTCTAACTTTAGCATGATTAGGATTCAGCGATTCCCCCTTCTAGTTTTTTTAGCATGGTAAAAGTTTACTTTTTCTTTTACGTGTTAACACGACTAGAAAAAAAATTTTCTGACTCAGTTTTCAAATCTAAAGAAATTTCTCACTTACGGTTTCTAAGATTTTATCTTTTAATCTTTCTTTTATAAAATCTTTTAAATTAAATACATAAACTCTCTTTACAAGCCAAATAAAAACGCCACAAGAGATGAAATGTCAACAACTATCAACACTCATATTGACTTACTAACTAAACTAACATGTAGTATGATTAGTCACCTTAATTTGAAGAAAATCTGAAAACAATGAGAAATAAGAAATGGAAAATTAAGATAAACATGAAAAAAAAAATTATACTATAAGATAAAACAAAATCGATTCCCACTTTTGTAACCACCATACTTTTGTAATTTTATTCACTTGTATAACTGCTTTATTTTTCCTTTTTTAAAAACTCCATGTTCAAGTATTTGATTTGATTTAATTATTTTATTCAACACATTTTAAACAAAAACTTAACAATTGCTCAAAGTAGGGATACTTGGCAAAATAGGGGATAATTGGAGACTTTTAGTTTTTTTCTATTAATTTTAATAATAAATTACAATCATCTACTAATTTTTACTATAAATTATAACTATTTTTTCTTATATATCATCTACAAATTAACATATTTACGAAACACTCACGTCTATTTATACATGCTACAATTACTATTAATTTTAACAATAAACTATAATCTTTTTTAAACACTCTCAATTTCTACTACAAACTATAATTATTTTTTTTTCTATTTCAACTAGAAACCGTAGTTGTCAAAATTGTACGATTCGCAATTCGAATCGTGTGATTCGATTCATTCATACACCAAATGACTAGAATTGCGTGTCGAATCGAAGAATTGAAGGGTGAATCGACGAATTGTGAGAATCATTCGATTCTTCAACACAAAAATGGGGTCGAGGTTTGGGTTTGGGTCGGGTTTGGCAGACTTTAAGTGCAAAAAAATGGATTTTGGTTTTTTTTTTGCATTTTTCACTTAATATCAGTTTGAATAGTCAATTAGGGTTGTTTTGTACTGACTTTTGAAATCTTCAAAGCATTATCATCGATCAATAGACTCAAAGAAATGATCGCTTTTGTTTGGCACAATTAACAAGTAATATGAAGCTTCATTTGTACTGTTCATTTGTTCTTTTCTCAGCATTTTGGCTTTGAGACCACTTCAATATTCACTTGCGAGTACCGTACTCTTTAGAGGGATCACTTCGTTTATTGTTTCTCTTTCTCTTTTATTATTTTATTTTTTGGAGCAGTCGACAGTGTTGTATTATTACTACTGTAGTTCATTGAATATTAGTTTTGGATTTTTGGTGCTTTCACTGCTTTATAATTGTTTTTTGCTACTTTGCAGACTTTTGAGAATGGTTGATGAAAGTAAACAAAAGGCAAACAAAAATAATGATCCTACGTGAAATCATTGTACTCATGTAAAATAGTCTAGAATGCACTTGAAATGCAACCTTTGTAGAAAGGAATATTGGGGCGAGCTTATTCGGATGAAACACTATTTGGTCAGAACTTATGATAAGATTGGCTCGTGTTTTTAGGTTTTTGAACATGGGAGATAACTTTTTTCACAACTATTAAGAGAAAAACAAAGTAATAACATTGTGAATGTGGTTGATGGACTTTTGAGAATGGTTGACAAAAGTAAACAAAAGACAAACAAAAATAATGATTCTACGTAAAATCATTACACTCGTGTAAAAGAGAATAATAAAATGCACTTAAAATGTAACTTATGTAGAAAGAAATATTAGGGTGGCGTGATTCAGATGAAACATTATTTGGCCAGAACTTATGATAATATTGGCTCATGTTCTTAAGTTTCTGAACATGTGAGATAACTTTTTTCACAACTATTAGGAGAAAAACAAAACAATAACATTGTGAATGTGGATGATGAATGCTTTGTGGAAGAAGATGGAAGACTTAAAACCAAGAGAACGATGCATGCATATGTTATTGAGGAAAAGAGGAAAACTCAACGAACTTTGAACCAAATGGTGAAACAAAGAGAGCCTATGATTAGGGATATTTGTAAATTTCTCTATAAACATGCATTGACTTTTAATTTAACGAAAAGCCTTTTGTTTAAGAAAATGTTAGTGTCTATTGGTGAATTTGGAAAGGAATTAAAACCCCATATTTATCATAAGGCTAGAGTGTCATTTTCAAAAAAATAGGTTGATAATGTGAATGAAAGATTGGAAGTGTATAAAAAAGAATAAAAGAAAATAGATTGCACGTTGATGTCCGATACATGGACCAATGGAAAATCTCGATCACTTACTAATTTTCTTGTGAATAGCCCAAATGATACCATTTTTATTAGATCAATAGATACCTCGAGTATTATCAAGAATTCTAAAAAGTTGTTTGAATTACTTGATAATCTAGTGTTTGAGATTGGAGAAGAAAATGTTGTACAAATGGTGACCGATAATGCATCGACATATGTAAGTGTAGGTCGATTATTAGAAGAGAAGTATCGAAAATTATTTGGTTCCCTTATGCGGCACATTGTCTTGATTTGATCTTATCCGACATAAGTGATTTGTCGATCTTCAAAGATACACTACAAAAAGCAAAAGAAATAACAGTTTTCATATATAGGCATGATTGGGTGCTTCATTTGTTTAGAAAATTTACAAAACAAAGGGAGTTGACACGGCCCACGGTTACTAGATTTGCAACCGTTTTTCTTACATTGAGAAGTATCGAACATAAGAAGATTCAACTTAGAACTATGTTTGCATCGGAAGAGTGGGCTACAAGTGCTGATTCTTCTAGCGTTCTTAGGGGGAGCGTGATTGGGATAATTTTGGGAGATGCCAAACTTTGGAAGACAATCAAATATTGCTTGAAGTGTGTGTTCTCTTTAGTCAAAGTGTTAACACTTGTAGATAGTGATGCAAGACCAACAACGGAGTATATTTATAAAGGAGCAGATAGAACTAGAAAAGAAATTGTTAAAAAATTTAACAATGTAAAGGGAAGATATAATCGCATTTAGAAGATTATTGATGAGAGATAAAATTTGCAACTCCATCGACCCGTTCATGCAACAGCATACTTTCTAAATCCTAAATAAGTTCTTGATTCTTATATATTGTTTGAAACTTTGAATCCTTTTTTTTTTGTTATACTTATACTAAAGAATCTTTTTTTTTTTTTGTACAAATCTATATTACAATTTAGCTAGGTCGGATGTGACAGGTATAGATGATCCAAGGCTGAGGAAGGTCTCTGTGATACCTCAAGTTATAGATGATCCAAGGCTGAAGGCTCCAATAGATAGATGATCCAAGGCTCCAATTTTTTCTAAAGTAATCCAACGGCTGAGAAGGGCGAGGCACTGAACGTCGCCTCACTTCGACGCCTCTGACACCGCCGTCGAACGTTGCCTCACTGACTTCGGTGCCTCTGACGATCTGACGATGGCTACGATGGCTTCTTGGTTCGGCTTCCCGGTCTCTCTCACTCACAGATTCTCTCTCACCACCGCCTCTCTCTCTCTCTCTCTCTCTCTCTCTCTCTCTCTCCGATCATCTTCGCCATCTCCACGGCTTCTCACTCTCTTTCACTCTCAGATTCTCTCTCTCACTACCGCCTCTCTCTCTCTCTCTCCCCTTCGACGACTGTCGTCTTCGCCATCTCCACACCGACGACTATCGTCTTCAGCACCGAACGGGCCATCCTGACGCCGCAGTCCACTGCTGCTCCGACTACGATATTTTTTTCCTTCTCTTTCTCCATATCTTTGCTCAATATGTAATTTTTTGAAACTAGATTTGTGCTTTCTCAATAATTTGCGCAATAAACCCTAAATTTGTGCTTTCTCTAGAATTTGCGCAATTAACCCTTCAGCCTTAAACCACAAATAGTTTCGCATTTCGCAACTCAAATTTCAGAGGGAAGAAAGGACTGCCACAAAATCGACCGGCTACGCCGCCACCGTAACTGAACACTGAGAAGGTACTCTCTCTCTCTCTCTCTCTCTCTCTCTCTTCCCTTGTATTGCTTAATTTTTCATTCTTTTAAAAATAGTTATATTTTGCGTGTGGTATTGTGGTGAACTATTTTTTCTTTTTTGATTTTTTGTTTGTTGATAAAGTGTGAATACGTTAATGAACTCCAAAAGGCTTGCTAAAGAAGAGGAGAATTTTGACAGTAAACAGGAGTTTTAAATATTATAGAAAGAGAATAATTCCAATTTTCAGGACAATGGATTTTCAAGTAAATTAAATAGCATGGTAAGAAAAAGAATATTTAGAAGTCATGTGGTATATGATTAAAGTGATTCTAATGACATAAGAATTGGCGAAGATAATTTAATGGGGTGTTTGCGCTGTTGCATGGCCATGCCACAACACTATTACCTTATAAACATACTAATATGGTAATGAATTTCAAGATTTAAATTTAAAATTTCTTTCGATTAAATGTTTTTGATTGATTCATTTTAGTTTTTTACTTTCATAAATATATAGGTGGCTGTACATGATCCTCAATCTGCTTTTTAGCCGAACTACGTATATGTTGACACATATACATTTTGAAGAGTGATGAAGAGAAGATTTGAAAATGTAGATGGCCAATGAAGACATGCTAAAAAGCATAATTTAGTTTTTGTGAAATATATAAATTTTAAAAACATATACATTTTCATCTTTATTAATAGGTCTTGATTGGTTTATGTTATTAATTTGAAACTGAAGATTTTAAATGTATGTACGAAAACTTAGAATAATTTTATTTGAGTTGTAGTTTTATATTGTCAGGATCCAAGAAGAGTCTGTGTATCAATTGTATTACTTAATTTTATTACAAGTTATTTAGTAAATAGTTAAACCGTTGAATTATCCGAAAAATAAGAAAAACTCTGTCAATTTTTTTAAAAAGTTTAATACTTAGAATAATTATTATTTTTAATTAATTTATGCTATTAATTTCAAATTAGAACTTTTAAATGTATGCACAAAAAATTAGAATGATTTTATTTGAGTTGTGACTTTATTGTTGGGATCCAGACAGAGCCTGTGTATATTGTGTTGCTTGATTTTATTACAGATTATTTGGTAAACGGTTAAACCGTTGGATTATCCAAAAAAATAGAAAAAAATTTTATCATTTTTTTTAAAGTTTAATACTTAGAATAATTATTTATTTCTTTTTTTAATTAATTTATACTATTGATTTCAAACTAAATATTTTAAATGTATGCATGAGAAATTAAAATAATTTTATTTGAGTTGTGACTTTATTGTTAAAATCCAAGCAAAGCTGTGTATATTGTGTTGCTTAATTTTATTATTGGTTATTTAATAAACGACCAAACCGTAAGATTATTTGAAAAATAAAAAAAAACTCTACTAATCTTTTTTAAAGTTTAATACTTAGAATAATTATCTATGTATTGCACTTTTTTTTCAATTTAGTGTCTTTTAGTATAAGCTATTCATAGTAATACGAGATTTTCGAAAAATTATTAAAATACACAAGTAGTCTCTAAAAAAATAATAGTAGTGCCTTTTGATACGGGCAATACCTAATTTATATATATTTTGTAAGTTTCACTATGATGATAATTTTCATGCAAATAAAGAAGTAAAACTTGGGTTATATAAAATCATTGAAAAGATGTATTCTGAGTTAGAAACACAAGTTAAAATTGATGAGCAACAAGAGAAGCTTAAAAAGGCCATGAGCATCCATAGACAAGAAGCAACCCAATAAATTTTAATTTTTTGAATTTATAATTCATTGGATTGTAATTTAAAATTTGAAGTCATTATAATTTATTATTCTTTATTTTTTAACATTATATTTTTGTTATAGCATTATGGTGGGAGAGTTTTCGTGGAGAGTGTAGGAGCTTCAAATACTAGTTATAAGGATCTTAAGCCTCACTTGTAACGCTACAAGATGTGCGAGAAATTAGAGTGCTTTTGATCATGTATATATCAAAAAACAAAATCATTTTAAACAACAAAGGTTAAATGCATTGATTTTTATAAAATACAACATTCAACTTAAAATAAGACAATTGAAGAAGCAAGAGAGGAGTAACACCTATAATCTAATTTGTTTGTCGAATATAAAATCCAATGATAAATAGATTACCAAGATCCATGCCTACCTATAGATCAAATATGGATGAACATCCTAGAGTACTTCCAAAATAAAAGAGTTAAAGGTGCTAAAAACTAAAAAGAGTGAAGTATAATTCAAAATTTTAATTCAAATTCTAATTACTCATTTACATTACTTACTCTCAATATCTATCTTTAATATATGACCAAAAACCTTAAATAACATTGCCAACAAGAAAGAAAAAAGTAAATTAGTTAATGAGAATGATGAAATGAAAGTAATTGAGATTGATAAGATGAAAGAACATGAAACCGAGCTAAATGAAGCGGTATTAGTTGAAGATGATTGAAATGATGATGACTCCAATCTAGATATAAAAAATGAAGATGATGATAATTGATGATAAAATGATTATGATTTGAAGATATTTTTAATCTTTAAATTTTAAGACTTTGCCTGATGTCTAAATTTTTAAAGTTGAAATTGTAAACCATGACTATTTAAAAACACTTTTGACTTTGAGTCTTTTTTAACTTTTTGTATTTGAAATTTTTTATTGATATTATTCTTACCTATCTCTTGCATATATACGCAAGCTTCTTACCTATTCTTATCTATTAAATTAGGCGATCATTATTCAAAACAAGTTTTGCATTGAGTTAAATAATTTTTTTTATATTTTTAATATAATTAATATCTATAAAAATTGTGTTTGAAAATACTAATGCTAGTAGTTTATAGATTATATCTTGTTAAAAAAATTATAAATATTTTATAAAAATTGTGCCTTATAGCTAAAATAAAAAAAATAATTAAAAATTATAACAAAAATTGTAAATATTTTTAAAAAATTATAAATTATAACTAAAATCAGTAACAAAAAAATTAAAAATTAACAGTAAAAAATTTAACCAAAAACCCCCAAAATATATATATATAAGTTATTCTATATATATAAAAATTATGACCAAATCCCTGCCATTCACAATTCAATTTGATTCACAATTCAAAAAACACCAATTATATTTCACAATTCAATTCACAATTTATATACAAGAAACTAACACATTTACTAAATACTTACAAATTTTACTATAAATTACAAACTATAAACTATAAATTTCCACGATGACCAAACACCTTCATAATAATGGTTTGGACATGTTCGGGATAAGTGACTATTTTATTATTTGATAAAAAAAAATTGTTTTCAAGTTCATATCATTGAAATGATTCAGAAAATTAAAAATATTTAGTTAAAAAATAAAAATAAAGTTTAAAATACAAAAATAAAGAAAAATCACAAAAAATATCCAAAACCCAGGGCTATAAGCACGAAAAAGGGAATATATGAGCATACCAGTGCACATACCGTACATGGAGCATACTGGATGCAACGGAACATGCAAGCATACGATGCTCGATGCAATATCGGCAACGAAAAGGGCTGATTTGCGCTATTTGCTTTCGCAGAGCGCATCAGTTATGAATACTAATTGCCTCAGTGACCAATACTAATTGACTCAGCTCTCTCTCTCTCTCGCCGTTACAAACCTATATGTGCGTATATCTTGGACATATCGATATATGTGTATGAAGAGCGAGAGATTCAAAGAAGAAACAGAAGAATGAAGACATGAATCGTTAATTGCAGATGCTACCTCCATTGACAGATTTGGAGCACAAATAATTCGAGAATATATAAATATGTGTGTTTATCAAGGTACTAATCGGAGAGAAATGAGAAGGATGAAGAAGTCATGGGAGCTTTAGTTGCAGAAGCGTAATCTTCGGAGAGAGAAGAGAAGGATGAAGCAGCCATGGGAGCTGAAGAAGCCATGGGAGCTTTTGTTGCAGAAGCGTAATCTTCGGGGAGAGAAGAGAAGGATGAAGAAGCCATGGGAGCTTTTGTTGCAGAAGCTGCCACGAGCGGCGGAGTTGCGAGACATGTGTGGGTTTATATATGGACGGAGAGAGGGAACCCTAGAATGGTTCCAAGTACTATGATAGATGGGTTACAAGCCCAAATAAATCTTTTACAATAAATCTTTTACAAACTTGGGCCTTCGATTTAATTTGGCCTTGTCCTTTCTTTGTGTCCATCATAATTTTTTTTTTTTTTGTAATTACACTTCGTTTGTTGAGAAAAATGCTTTTTTGCAAAAAAAAAAATCTCAATATTTTGTTGTAATTTTAAAAATAATAATATTAATAATTGAATTAATATTAGTACTGGTGACGACACGATAGTAATAGTAGTGAAGGGTGACAATTGTGGGATAGTAGCAACAGCAACAACAGCAGTAATGACGATGACTGGTATCAGTAGAGTGGTGGTGGTGATTGTGGCGAGGGGAGGTGGAGTGGCTGTGGCAGTAGTTATGGTAGCAATGGCAACAATAGTAGTGGTAATAAAGCGATGGTGGCAGCGATAATGAAGGTACTAATAGCATTGATGATAGAAGATGGGAGTGGTGCCAGCTACACTTGGGCAACAACGGCAATGGCAATGGCAATGGTGGGATGATGGTGGTGGTGCTGATAATTATAGTGGTGATAGTGATGATGGTAGGACGACACCAACAGTAAAATGGTGGTAATAGTAGTAGTGGAATAATGGTGGTGACAGATCTTGGTGTTGGAAGTGGCACTTGTGCTAGTGGTGCTGAGATCGTGATGAGAGAAGGTGGTGGCAGTGATACGTGATGGTGACAATAGATGGTGGTGTTAGTGGCCATGATAGTCGTAGTGTGGTGAGTAATAGTGACAGTAGTAATAGAAGGGCAATAATGAAAAAAAAATTATCAATAAAAAGGTAAAAAATGTTTTCCACCATAATTTTATTATTTTTTATTAACTTGAAAAATATTTTTTGTTTATTTTTAATTTCTATCATACCAAACGCCAAAAAATCCAAAAACTTTATCCTTCAAAGCAAACATAGCGTTAAATTAACTTATTTTTCATTAACTTAAAAAATATTTATCAAACCTTCTCTAATATGGTTGAGGTCTTCACAAAATCATGTTGGACAACAAGATAGATTTTGATATACCATTTTTAAAACATAATTTGATTTAATGATAGAAAGTTGAAATTATTTATTGTTAAGTTAGGATATGACAGTTCTTGGATTTTTATAGCCTTATATTTATTTTTATTTTTTCCATTTTTGTTGATTTATGTAACACTTGGAGATGGATCAAAAGAGAATGACATGGGTTCTCTTTTGTCATTTTCTAAAAGAGAAATTCAATTTTGTAATTGTTTCATTTCTTGTTTTAATTGATTAATTTCTTGATATAAATCTGGTAATGCTGGTGTTTGTATTGGTGATGTTTGATTTAGTCGTTTTAATACATTTTTAAAATCACATTTGGTATAAGAAAATGTATTATTAAATTGTTGTTCGTTAAATTTTAATTCTTTTCATACCAAACACCAAAAATACAAGGAATATTCTTTAAAAAAATAGTTTTTATTGAAACAAATAGCGTTAATGCCCTGTTATTTTTAATTTAAGAAAAAATAGTATAAATTGAATTTTTGCAAAATCAAGGAAGGAAACTACATTTTAATCCACTAAATTTTATAATTCTTAAATTCTTTATAAACGTTCTTTATATTACAAAACGGCCTACATCTAAACACGAGACAAAATATTTAAAACAAAGAAATCTCTAATTATAAAATAAAATAATTATCATAACATTATAATTTACATAGCAGTATATATTTCAATGTGTAGGACATGTTCTTTGTGACATGTGCGAAGTGCATATATGAAAGTCGCACAATTGAGGACGCTCTTCTAAAAAGATACGGATCCGTTTAGGCTAAATTGTAAAAATTTTATTTATTTTTGTTTTTTCTAAAGCATTTTTTTTATCTTTTGATTAAGAATTTTTATATTTTTGAATCGTCTCGATTTGATTAAACAAAAAAGTAAAAATTTTTGATGAAAAGGAGAAAACTTTTATTAAATATAAAAATAAGCAAACTAAATTTAGCTTATTGGCTTATTTTGTTTTTTCTAAATTTTTTTATATTTTGATCAAAAAAATTATTTTTTTTAAATTTTTTTAATATTTTTGTCTCGATGAAAGGAGTTAAAAGGTATAATAATTAGATTAAACGCTAAAAAAAATTTATTAAAAATAAAAATAAGCAAAATAAACAATTATTCCAAACAAGTCCACTAGTTATTAATTTGTACACGTAGCTGAAGAATTAGTTCATTACATGAGGGTAGGGATGCGAAATAGGCCCAGAAACTGTTATTGTAGCATCTTGGGCTAGGCTCAATCCCAGTTCAAGCCCCGAGTATATATAGGCTTAGCTTGGGCCTCGGATTGGCTCGATAGCCCAAACTCGTAGGTTAGCTCGCAGCTCACACCTCTAACGGGTATTGCAACGACCATATTTTGAAATGGACGGCTCTAATCTTAATGGTTACCATTGTGTAGCCGTTGGAGGTTTGTGACCTCCAACCATTTTTTTTCTTTTAAGTAAAAAACACTATAAACACACCACTCTTCTTCCAATTTTCATTCACTCAAAAATTTTAACTCTAAAGGTCTCTCAAATCTCTCTCGATTCTCATATTGCTCTCAAATCTCAAGTTGTTTGTTGTATAATTAAAGTTCAATTTCAAGTATTAAAGAATTAAGATCAAGATCAAAGTTCAAAAGAATTGAGATCAAGAATATTTGGTAAAAATTTAATTTTAAATTGCTTAACATAATTTTGCTCATTCAAATGAGTTTTTATTAAGTATGTCGAATTCATTCAAGATAGAATATATCTCTTAACTACATTCCTTCTATGTAGAAAAAACTTTTTGATTCTAATTATTTTATTTTAAGTGAATATTTGAGTTTACTTATAATTACGGTTGTACATTTTTTAATATATTACTTACGTATTTATGCTTGGGTATGAACTTGGACTAGAATCAAGACAGTCGTAATTCTTTGAGAAAAAATTAATTTATTAATTTAATTTAGAAAGTATAGAACTCATTTAAATTAAATTTTTTTAATTTATTTATAATGGATAGATAGCCCATTATTTTATACTTTAAAATTTATTTAAAATTTTAATTTGGGTGAATATTTGGATTCACAAATTTTTTAACTATACCCATTGAGGGTTGTCTACGTATCCAAATCGATCACAGAATCGGATTAAAATCAAGTCAACTGTAGTTCAAATTTGGGAGTTTATATATATTTTACTTTGATGAACTTCAAATGTTCATTTAATAATTTAAAAATCATAACATCACTATAAAAAGAGTGCATCTCAGCCAAGTTGGTGCCTACTCCCTTAATAATCAT
The DNA here is from genome assembly GCA_032270985.1 of Heliamphora pulchella. Classification (NCBI taxonomy): domain Eukaryota; kingdom Viridiplantae; phylum Streptophyta; class Magnoliopsida; order Ericales; family Sarraceniaceae; genus Heliamphora; species Heliamphora pulchella. The sequence continues at coordinate 20,237 of JAULJZ010172861.1, forward strand.
TTGTCAATTCTAAATTCTATTTTTTGATTTTGGTGTTTGATGAGTGTAAAACTCATTTGTTTTAAGATTCAATTTATTTTAAAATTTTATTTTAATAAATTTTAATTCAGTAAATATTTAAAATTTACTAAAATTGTGAATGTACCCCTGAAATTTGCTTACGTATTCAATTGAGCACAAGACCGTATTAGAATCAAATCAAACGTAGTTTAATATTTTATTTTGAATTTTATTTTATTTTATGAATTTTCATTTAATTGAAAATTTAAAATTCACTTAGATTGAGATTGTACCCCTGGAGTTACTTACGTATCCAATTGGGTACAAGACCGTATTGAAATCAAATCAAACGTAGTTTCAATATTTGATTTTATTTTAATTAATTTAATTAAGTAAAAAATTTTGGTTCACTTAAATTGTGACTAAAAATCTATCCATAAAATTATAGGATTGATTTTGGCAAAAAAATATGTGCATTGTTTTTTAAATGACTTTTTGTCATGAAATAATTTAAATATTTTAATTTTTGGGACCTTTTTTGACATTCACCGGATTCATGATTTACTAAATTAGACGCAAGCATTTTCCCATGAATTTATCATCTTGGGGAAGATTTAAATTACCACAAAGTTGATTGTTTGATTTTTTAAAAAAAATATTTTAATAAGTCAATGAGGACTAAATTTAAAGTTGATAGCTACTAAATTAAATTTAAAGCCAGCAACGACTATTAGTTTGAAGGCGACAACGATTCTATTTAATTTGAAGTCGACAATGGCTAAATTAAACTTAAAGTCGACAGCAGCTAGATTTAATTTAAAATCGACAACGGTTAGATTTATATTTAAAGCCGACAACGGTTATATGTAATTTTAAGCCGACAGGGGCTAAAATAATTTAAAGTCGACAGCCGATAGCAACTAAATTAAATTTGAAGTCGACAGTTGATAGTGGCTAGATTATATTTAAAGCCGACATTGGCTTGATTTAATTGAAAGCCGGCAGCGGTTTGATTTAATTTGAAGCAGACAGCAGCTAGATTAAATTTAAAATCGACGGCGAATAAATTTAATTTGAAACCGACAGCAGCTAAATTAAATTTAAATTCGATATGGTTAGATTTAATTTAAATCCGACACCGGCTAAATTAAATTTAAAGTCAACAATGGTTGTAGTTAATATTTAATTTTAAGCCGATGGTGGCAAATTTTAATTTAAAGCCAACAACAGATAAATTTAATTTAAAGCCGACAGCAGCTAAATTAAACTTAAAGCCAACAATGGCCAAATTTATTTTGAAGCCAGCTGGGGCTAATTTTAATTTAAAGTTGACATAGGTTAGATTTAATTTAAAGCCAACAACGGCTAAATTTAATTTAAGTCAACGGAGGCTAATTTTAATTTAAAGCCGACATCGGTTAAATTTAATATGAATTCGACAGTGACTAAATTAAACTTAAAATTAACAGCGGCTAAAATAATTTAAAGTCGACAGTAGCTAAATAAAAATATCTTTTTAAAGAACCATTTAACGCTTTTATCGCGATTAAATCCAGTTCTAAAAAGAATACTTTTAGCAAACTTAGTAATATTTAGAACATTATTCAATAGTTTTTGTCATTGTTAAAATTGGTTCTAAAAAGATATTTTAATAAGCATAATAATATTTAAAATATTATTTAATAATTTTTGTCACAGTTAAAATGAGTTCTAAAAAAATTATTTTTTTTCCCAAACATAGTTTTGAAAAGAGAAATGTGGAGAGTAAATGATGAGAGCTAGAGGAGAAAGTCTTACCTTGCACGTAGCGGTTAACTTCTCTTTTTTTCTTCTTTTTTTCTTTTGAGTAAATTATATTGATATTAATAAAAACATCAATCACATTCTTTGTGATTTTTTAAACGTTACTAACCTTTCATCTGGTTAAGTTTTTGCATCAAATTAATCTAACCGTTAACTTTTCGTTAACTTTTAACGGAAATACTGTTTAAAAATTAAAAAAATAATAAAAAATATTTTCTAATTATAATAATAAAATATTTCAAACACAAAAAATAATTAAAAAATAATTTTTTAATTATTTTTTTATTTTTAAACAGTATATTTCCGTTAAAAATTAACAAAAAGTTGACCGTTAGATTATTTTGATGCAAAAACTAAATCAGAGAAAAAGTTAGTGATATTTCAAAAATTACAAAAAAAAAGTGATTAATGTTTCATTAACCTTAGGGAAGGAAGGTCAGTGTAATTTAGCCTTTTCCGTTTTAATATCAATTCTATGTAGTTAGTAGAACTACCTGAAAAATATAGGACCCGCGTGGCTTTTTAATTATTGTTGTACTTAGGTAGTTTAAAACTAAATAATTTCTTTTATTAAAAGAATTTTTTTAAAAAAAATTTATAAACTACCATTAATACTAAACATTTATGATTTATTTCTCTTAAAATTTGAAATTTATATTTTAACAAAGATTAAAGGTCAATTCTTACAAGATCGAGAATTGCATCCTCATTTAGTTTGATTTAATATGTGCAATTTACTTTTTATATTATTTTTAATTTTTTAACATCTTCTTAGTTTGTTTCTTTCATATATTTGGCTATTTGCTTTTAGTATTTCTTAGATTATTATAAAAAAATATTCATTTTAAATTCTTTATTATTTTTCTTTATTTGCAACTAAGAAATAAATAATATTTTACTTAATTTTCAAATTACATTAATTTTTTGTGGATCGTACTCATGCTAATTATATTAGTGTAAATGGTTATAATTATCCATCCGTTGGTTGTTCTAATTCTACACCTCTCACTTCACCTACTATTTTCGAATCATCATCCCCTTCTCCTACTGTTGATCTATTTACATCTACATTTACAACTAAAAATGCCTCCAATATATAAAGTTATTCTAAAAGAATTATAAAAAATAAAAATGATAGCACCGTAGTTATTAAAGTTAAATATAAAATTTATAATAAATTACTTAGCAATAACACAGCCAGTAACACTAGCCATTTAGACACGCCAATATACACACTAGAAATAAATCTCCTAATTTTAACCAATAAATGCAAATAGATAAAAGTTCATAAGTAATATAGCTAATTTTTTCTTTTGATTCTATACGAGCATAAAATCTCGTAGTTGATTATATTGTAAAACATAAACATCTATTTACAATGAGTGAAGAATCCGAATTTGTTGAGTTAGTACAAGGAGCGTTTACGCCTCATGTAACACCTCGGCCTTTCACATGACAACGATATTATCTGCTTTATGCAAAAATTCTCACGATTTTGTTCTTCCCAAGAGATCACCAATCATTGCATTTTCTCCAGTGTAAGCACGCTTTACTGCGGGGTTCTGCTAGAGTCTCTACTACTTGAAAAAATGCCTCGTTGAATGTAAGGATCCAAGATTTTTCTTTTATAACCTATAAACTCCCTCTCCATTTCCGATGTAGGATACTAAGATATCACAATCAACTCTCTTAGGGCTGCACGTTCCCGTGCAGTAGCATGCCAGCTTTGGTAGCCTTCCAGCCATTATTGACCAGCCCACTCAGTAGCCTGTCCACATGTCACGCGAAACGGCGGGGGTCCACACTCAGAAGTGGGGAGAGTCGGCTCTAATACAATTTGTAACAACCTTAACCCTTCACATGGCAAGGATATTGTTTGTTTTTGACAAAAGCTCTCACGATTTTATTCTTTCCAGGGGGTCACCCATCCTTGCATTGCTCT